>JAXQQM020090636.1:0-37014 GCA_034641835.2 Pinus albicaulis
GCAGAAAAGTACATGCCAAGTTGCGTATGCTCAAATGCGCTCTAAATATGTAAAACCAGGGGTTACTACCATGGTATTGACCCATTGTATTGAGCGTTGGGTTGTCTATTTGATCCCGTCCAAGAATACCATCGGAAGTGATATGGTTTTGGCTCATGGTATTGACAAAGGCTAAATCTATATAAGGAGAAGAAAATCATTGTGCAAAGGGGAGCAAGATGTCTGGGTTTTAATGAATACTTCTCTTTGAAGTATATTTGTTTGGAATGGGTAACAATTGAATGATAGATCTGATTTCATAATGCACCAGTGAAGAAAATAATGAAGAGGGATCTCTAGATCTGAAATGTATATGTATCTTATAAATCTGTTTATGGAATGATTAGATCTGTGATCTGGCGAATCTGTGCTAAAGTAAAGAATGAAGATCTGAGCTGTTTTTCTGTTCTGGAGAGCTGCACTACCCTAAAATTTCTGAAGATCTATATACAGGTTCATCGAGGAGAAAGCGTTTATATACGCGGCTTCTATTCAGCGAAAGCGTGTATGGGAATTGAAATCAGCTCTGAAATGTGTGCAGATGTATACGCGGGTTGGTATTTGTGAAAGCGTGTATATACGCAGGATCAGTGAAGAAAAAGCGCGTATGAAAACTAGGGTTTGCTGAAGTATGTGGTATGAAATATCTGATCTGTTCTGTTGTTTTACTGCTATCTGTCAATGATGATCTGAGTTGTTCGAATATTGATTATGCTGCTATAGAGAAAGTTGTTGGTTTGATGAATGTTCCTTGAGCTTAATTGTGTGGGTTCGATCCAGTGTGAAAATTGATGAAACGTGGTCCACAAAGGTGTTGAAGGTTGAAGCCTTCAGTCAGGGGGTTGTAGCTCCCTTCCAGGTGAGGCTGGTAAACAAGAGCAGGAGGTTGTAACTCCCTTCTAGGAGAGGCTGGTAAATAAGAGCAGGGGGTTATAGCTCCCTTCCAGGAGAGGCTGGTAAACGAGAGAAGGTTGTAGCCTTCTACAGGTGGGTGCCTGTGTGTTGGTATGAGTCTGCACCAGTACATGGTTGTAAGATGTTTTCTCTATAATAAAATATTGAAGGCTGAGACAACGGCAGCGGTGGTTTTCTCCCGACTTGGGTTTCCACCTAAAATCCTGGTGTTCATGTGTGTTGCTTATGTGTGATGGTTTATTCTGTTATTACTGCACATGCTTACTATTTATTGAACATCTAATGAATGAATGATGGAATGATATAAGTGAAGAATTATCTGCATAATAAGATTGTTGGACATACACATGTTTTATTAAGTATATCCGCGTATATATGCAAGTTTGCTTCAAGAAAGTCACATATGTGTTTTGAAGCAAGAAAAAGTAAAAAGTTTTGAGTAAGTCCTAAATACTGATTCACCCCCCCCTCTCAGTATTTTTCCCAACAATTGGTATTGGATCCAGGTCCTTCTGCAGAAGCTTGATCGCTTGAAGGAGATCCGTCACAATGGGAAAGAAGCAAACGAAGAAGGCTACTCAAGGAAAGGAGATATCTCAGAAAACATGTGCAGCAGAAAATGAAGAAGATGAAACAGGTAGTGATTGTTGTTCTTGTGATATTCTTCTTTGTGCAAGCAATGGTGAAGATAGTGAAAGTAATGCTATGGACCTAGAAGAAGTTATCAAAGATCAACAAAGAATATTTAATGAGAAGGAATCTGCCTACAAAGATTTGATCTCTAGACTGAAAAGGATGTACGATAATGTATCCAATCGAAGTAAAGGACTTGAAGAAAAAATCATATCTCTAAAAGCAAATCTGTAAAAATCAAATAAGAAGAATGAAGAACTTGAAGAAGAAATAATCTCTCTCAAAGAAGATCCAGAAAAAAAAAATAAGAAGAATGAAGAACTCATCTCCCTGAAAGCAAATCTTGAAGCATGAAATAAGAAGAATGAATAACTTAAAGAATAAATCATCTCTCTGAAAGCAGCATCATATAAAGAGAGTGAAGAACTTTTAAAAAATTTTGAAGCACAAGAAAATGGGTTGAAGGAAGAGATTTTAAAATTGAACGATCAAGTAGAAGAAGGAAGAAGGAAAGAAGAAAGCATGAAGAAGCAATGCCAAAGTTTGGAGGTTGAGGTAAATATTTTGAAAGGTAAATTAGAAGAAAAAGATAAACTCTTGAGGTTTCAAGATAGTACTAAGATTCTGGACAATATTCTTAGTAGTCAAAGGTCTCCCTCTATTAAATTTGGTCTTGGTTTTCATGAAACTGTTAAAGGAGAATCGAGTTCACAAGAAAGTGCTAAAGATTCAAAAGATATCAATGCAAAACCTGAAGTGTTGGAAGAAACAAAAGGTCAACCGACAATCATGAACTCTCAAAAGAAATCTTTCCCTCCTAACTATAGAAACATCAATAATGTTGAATGCTTTAAATGCCATAATTATGGGCATATTGCAGCTAATTGCAGAAGAAGAATGGTTCATTCACATACAAATAGATTCTACACAGAAAGGTACTCTGGTTTCTTTAAGGGATACTGTTTTTCATGCAGCAAGTTTGGTCATAAAGCAGTTGATTGCAATAGAAGAAAGAATAGAAGAACACAGTATGATCCTTATGCTTACTTTTCTGGTCACATAATATGTTATGCTTGTAAGAAGTATGGACATGTGGAAAAATAATGCAGGATGAACAGATCTGAGAAATTGGACAATTTCCAGCACACGATAAGAAAGTTCAAGCAAAGCTGGAAAAAGAAGGAGGACCGGTCAGAAACGTAGGGAATATTGACCCTACTGCAGTCATCCGCTTCTCAAGCTTACTTCTCATAATGACTGCAGGAATGATGTGAGATACATCATAGAGATTAGTAATGTATCATCACATGGGGAGAAATGTATGATGATTCTCATGGTTGATTTGGTAATTCTGGTTATGTTTATTTCTGACAGTGCATCTATTGTGAAGAAGACAGGTGCAGGTGGTACAAATTCAGGGGGAGAAGAAGGAGTGTGAAATTTTCAGTATTTCACTTTCCATATGCGGGTTTAATGAAGTAAAGTCGCGTATACACGTGAGTTACAGTGGAGATAGCCACCTATGCATTTATGATAAGAAATTTAGTATGACAGCTGAAGATCAGGAACACAGGTTCAGGGGGAGCATCAGTCTAACTACTAATGATTGCATTGTTGGCACTGTATCTACTTATTCCTTAATATGCATGCTCAAATGATGATGATATGATACAAGGTTTCTTATGATGAGATTATGGATAAGTCCTGTTTGCTTTTTGACGAAAAGTATTTTGTTTTATGATGAGAGGAAAGTCTTATGATTCAGAGATAAAGATAGATCATGCAGAGTTTGTTGCTAATGACTTATATCTTGGTGGATATTTTGTATACATAATTCCTACATATGTTTTTGAATCATGAAGATCTTGGTGACATTAGATCACATGGATGGTTCCTTGAAGTTGTTCTGGTGTGATAATTCCTATTGGGAAGAATTTGTTGATGCTGGAAAAAGTCTGAAGGCCTGGTTACTGATGCACTTATGCTACAAATATTGGATGACACTTGAAAACATAGCTGCATTGTCCTATCTTTCCTCTCTCATATATCCCAGGGAAGCATTCGAATTTCTCAGACGGAAGCTGGGAGTTGTCTCTGCCATGTACAAGATCAGATCTACTTAAAATCAGAAGATTAAATTGGATACGCGGGTTTCCTGAAAGACAGTCGTGTATATACGCGAGTTCATACACAGAAAACTGTGTATGGTTAGTTGCTAACAAATTTTACTTGGGGTCAGCATTCTTTAGCACAACTGTAGTGCTGATTGGAATCTCTGATGCTGTATGGTATCTCTGATGATGTTTCAGCTCTTATATTTCTGTTTCATTCTCTGATATTGGGTAAATATGCCTTGATGATTGGCTATTGAAAGTGTTCAGGTTGCACAAGCTAAGGAGGATTTTTGGTCATATGGAAAGGATGCATTGGATGCACAATTTCAGGGCGAGAATTAGCCTTGTTGATTATAATGCATTGTTGGCATTATGATGATTCTGAATTATGATCTCTCTTGAGGTCTTTTTGGTCCTGATTATAAAAAGTCATATTTGTATTTTGATAAAAAGGTCATGTTGAGACCTATGATGTAAAATTGTAATGTTCATTCATGTAAGGACTTGTTCAAATCTGTAAACCCACTTGGTTGGGTAGTTGAGTCAAAATATGTAAACCCACTTGGTTGGGTACTTGAGTCTCATATGTAAATCCACTTGATTGGATCTTTGATGTAAGTATGAGTCATTGGTGATAGGAAGGTCATAGAGTCATGTACTTCATCGGAAAATATGTTTGAACATTCAGCATGAACTCAGGGGGAGCATGGTAACTTCAGTATACATCAATTCTACAATGTTATTCTTTCTACATGAGGGGAAAAACCTTGTGTTGGTTTTGATCTGCCCTTTTCCCTTGATGTCAAAGGGGAGAGTGACATGGTGTTTGAATAAGGGAAGAATATCATTATGCTTAATGTATCTATCTGTTGTGGTGATCAAACACCATTGTGGTTGCCATCAAGTCCAAAGGGGGAGATTGTTGGCAATATGATGCAGAGTGTTCTCCTTGATGGCAACCCACTTGATGAAGATGATGGAAACCTACTTAATGAATTTTTTCTTGATGCTTGATGAGCTTATTAATGATGTAAATCTGATGTTCTACAAGTAGCTCAGAAGTACCAGAGAAAGAAATATCAGTAAGGGCCAGAACAATTATGAAAAGTGTGTGACACAAAGCATACGCGGGTTTGTTTAGGAGAAGTAGCGTATGCACGTGGAAAAGTACGTGCCAAGTCGTGTATGCTCAAATGCACTCTAAATATGTAAAACCAGGGGTTACTACCATGGTATTGACCCATTGTATTGAGCCCTGGGTTGTCTATTTGATCCCGTCCAGGAATACCATCGGAAGTGGTATGGTTTTGGCTCATGGTATTGACAAAGGCTAAATCTATATAAGGAGAAGAAAATCATTGTGCAAAGGGGAGCAAGATGTCTGGGTTTTAATGAATAATTTTTTTTGAAGTATATCTGTATGGAATGGGTAAAAGTTGAATGATAGATCTAATTTCATAATGCACCTGTTGTGCATATCAGCCCTTCGAATTAAATTTTTGGCTTAATGCTCCCCCATGATCTTTCAAACCTGTTATCATGGCCGAAAATTTCCATATGCTGCCTATCGTTGACCTCTCCACCTAAAATCACCGTGCATAAAGGTCTAAACCCGCCATTAAAATTTGTATCGGGCCTAGCCCCTGCAGTTCTAGCCCCTTTGTTTTGTTCCCCATTCGACTCAGATGCTTGACCAAGCGCCAGGCGGAAAGGAGCTAATCATTCAAAGTTTCGGGGGCATTTGTGGTCGTCCTATCAAATCCAATCGACGGAGCGGAGCTGGTTTTCCGTGGTGGTCCCTGCACCTTTGAAACCGGTGGTTTCATTCCGCACCACCTTTGCCGTGACCGTGGTTTTCCGCAAAACCCAGCGATTCCATTGAATGTGCGCCGCGTGTCTTTTGTACGGGCCCGAAAACCGCCCATTTCGCGCATTATCCTCCGGACGAAAGTCCGGTAGCGCAATAAATGGTGACCGTTGGATCTTGGGGCCTCCATCCGATGGCCATCGTGCCTCCAAGATGCACGCACTTTACCTCAGGCCTTCGCTCTCCTCGTGCATTAAATTTCGGCCAGAGGATGTGTAGCGGAATAATCGTCAACCGTTCGATTCTGCGTCCTCCATCCAACGGTGACTATCTTCCGAAGCTGCTCACAATTTAACCAACGTCCATCGCGTCCCTGGCCCACCTTTGATTTCCCTCTAGCTCATTTTAACCGTCGATTTCATTCCTAATCGCGTGGCCCGGAATCATTCACATGTCTTGTTGACTGCCCGAGCCTCTCACCACGTCATCTGTTCCGTTGGACTTTCGTATGCCTACACGTTATCACCCCGCGTGCCCATTGTATTCCCATTCTCACCGCCTATATACATGCGCTGCATCCATATTCATTGTTTTTTATTTGTACATCGTGTTTTACGTGGAAAACTTACATCCTGTCTGTTTACCAAAACCCCTCTGTAATTCTGTCATCACCCCGCATGATCCTGCCATGTAGCCATATCATCGACGCCACCATTGTCTCCACCTCCACTCCCCTTGCACCTTTGTCTGTTTTTTCTAATATATTTGTAGGTTTTGCAGGTTTGTATTGAAAAGGAGCTGCCGTAATGCATCGCCTCCATTACAGAGGCCAAGATCTCTTCTAAGGACAATTCTTAACAGTGAAATTTAAGAGGGAAGCTGAAGGTAGTTGCTATGATATGACTTCATTAATGGAAATAGAAGTAAACCCATTGAACCCTACCGAGAAGTTCAAAGGGCAGATTCTGGTAGCTGAAAACATAAATGAGGTTATGAGGGATATCAGCTGAGAATCGAAGAGCTCAGTGTCTAACATTGAGAAATACAAATTTCAGCTTAGTGCTCAAAGGGCCAAGAGTACCATGCACAAAAACAAGCAACCTCAAGGTTTTATTGCAGCAGATTTTTCTCTTCCCGCCAAGTACAGAGCATGTATATATTTATTCTTTATGTCTTGTTCATGAGGAGATCTTCATCCTCAGCATTTATGTCATGGAGTAGTAGCAGAGTACTTGCACCAGTTCAGCACCGCCAAACAACATAGGCGGGTTTTTCTTTCAAGTTTGCTTTAAATTAGATCATTAAATGTATATCACCTACCTCTTTCTCTAGAGATTTTGGTTTCTCTTATAAAACCAAAGAAGAAAGACATTGTAAGGGTTCCAGATTTCTATCAGCAAACTGTGTAGTGAAAGGCTTTGTATACATCTTGTAAAGTTTCTGTATGAAGGCTCAGAGCCCGTAGGGTCTCAGTGAGGAGGAGTTATAACTGTAATGAGGATTCTGGTCTTTTGTATCCCACAGTATGTAATCTTTTCTTATGTGTTAATATAATATCTCATTTCATGCTATGTATCTTCTTGTATCATGTTCTAGAATGCGAGTGGCTCACTGGTCTTAAGTAAGGATTCATCCTAGTTGGTGCCCATACTTGGATTAGTCAAGTGCTTTAAATAGGCCTAGTCATGATATACTGTTCCATGTTCATTTCATCCATATTTTCTACTATATTAGTTACTTGAGGAGGGTGCTTTTAAAACGCCATTGTCATGTATGGATTCTTAGTTGGATAAGCCCATATGTGGTTTTGTTGTGTATCTGGATATCATCCTCATGCTAACTAGTATATTCTTCATGTTTCCTCACTGCATCCACTTTTTGATATTTGATTTCTGTGGCATACTATTTGAACTGGCCCACTTTGCAGTAAGCTGTCTCTTAACTGTCTGATGCTTTTGTATTGGAGTTTTGCATGCTGTTCCTACATTATTGTTATCTTTGTATCATGTTCTGAGAGAGTTTGGTTTTGTTTAAACTAATTTCCTTGTTTTACAAGAGATAGTAAGAGAGCTTTTGGATTGACACCCAAGCTATATTTCATGTTCTCTTTCTATGATAAGATGTCCTAGGCACTGGTCTATGGCAACTCTAGACTCTCTCTAGGGGATGACAAAATTGTCTCCAACATCTTTCTGGCGCCGTTGCCGGGGAGCGAATTCAGAAATATCAGTTTCCCTGGGCCTCGACAAACTATATTCACTCTCTAATCATGTGAGCATAGAGAGTTGAAGAGTTGCATATCTCTCACCTTGGCGACTCCACTGTTATTTATTTGATAAATCTATTGGTAGTCCTGGCTCCTTGCAAGCCACATTTGAGGTCAAATACTGCTAAGCTGAAGATGAATTATGTGCCTGACCCAGAAAATATTGTACATAGGAGAAGTTGGAGAGAAAGACAATCAGTTCGTGCTGAAAACCCTGAACATTTTGTAGAAGACTTCCCATCCTCCTCTTCTCAATAAATCTTGGTTGAAAACTTCGACTCCACCGAGGAAAATCCTGAATATTACTCAGATTGTCCACGCTGGGGAAGTGCAAGAACTAAAGTGAACTTCCATCCTACCCCTAAGGCTGAGGAAGTTAAAGAAGTTATAGAAGTAGCCCCTGTTAATCGTGAATTGTTTCCAGCTACACCTCAAGCTTCCGCATAGTATACTCCCATTGCTATTCATACCCCACTTCCTCCTCCTCCCTTTCCCCCATTTGTACATCTAAAACTGTTATATCCCCACCCCCTCCAATGGCTAATATCCCTGCCTTCCTGTTGAATAAATATGCTCCATTGGCCTTACCCCAAGTGCTAAATGATATGCCACAGGATTATTTGAAGATTCTGCCTAGATTTAATGGAGAAAATGAAATTGATGCTCAGAAACATCTTGAGACTTTCTACTCCTTTGCAGAGAACCTTAATGTTGAACATTTAGATGTGGTCTTAAGATTATGTGTACAATATTTGGAGGGTGAAGCCAAAAAATGGTTCAAGACCTTGGGAAACCGTTCAGTGACCACCTGGGATGACATGGAGAATACTTTTCTCAGGAAATGGGGAGAAAAGAAAGATCATGGACAGTGTCTCACTGAGTTCAATACACTCAAGAATAGACATAATGAAGGGGTGTCAGAGTTTATTAAGAGATTTAATAAGTTATATCTAAATCTCCCTGCAGATATGAAGCCTCCTCAAAATGCTGCAAAAGTTGTTTTCATTGCAGCCTTTGATTCATATTTCAGTTTCTCTCTCAGAGAGAGAAAGCTTGCCACCCTAGATGATGCTTAGTCAGACGCTCTTGAATTGGAAGCGAACTTTGCTTCCACTGGAAAATTAAAAGGGAAGGCTGAACAAGATGTTAGAAGGAGGGGAAAAGAAGAATTCTCCACTTCCAATCAAGATAAGGATGCAGATAAGATGGATGAAATAAGTAAGATGGTTAAGAAGATGTTCAAGCTTGAGTTGGAGGCTAAAAATGCAGCTCCCAAGAATTTATATAATGCTCCAAACAGAGGATACAATCCCCAGTATAAGAGACCACCATTGCAAATATTGCCAAGGGAAGCAAAGGAGCAGCAAGATCAGGTACCACATCCTTTGTACCTGGAAGGTCCAGCATATGACTCCACTGAAGATACTGCTTATGAACTAGAAGATTCAAATCTTGCTTTCTCAAACAATGATGAAATGGAATGCCCATTGCAAGAAGAAGAAGAAGAAGCAGAGATTGATCATTATTGTAAACAATTTGCTGATTTCATGTAAGCACACTTCAATAGAAAATATGATCTCAGATCTTCAAGGAAGAGGACCCGAACTCAAGATCAAGAAGAGGAGCCACCTCAGAAGGAGGTACCTGCTCAGAAGGAATCAGAAACAAAGAGAAACACAGAAAAAGGTAAGAGTCCTCTAAATACTCCCTTGCAGCCTAATGACCAGATTCCTTCTTCTTCAAAAGTAGTCAGTCCTCCTAATGATGAATCTGTGTCAAAAGAAATTAAATTTTCAGCTGAAAATAAAGAGTCAAAAGAAGTTGTGATAGAAAAGCCCCCTCCTGCTTTTATTTTGCAAAAAGAACTTGAGAAAATTAAAATTCCAGTCCCCTTGACTGAGCTGCTAAAACAACCTGCATATCAGTCTCAAGTTACTTCTTTTATGCTCCCTCCTGAAATATCAATTGTGCCTGATAGTTTAAACCTTCAAGAAGAAAGACCCATGGTAGTATTTGGCCCACATGTTGAGGAAGTAGATCCTTCTACTCCTCCTTTTTATGTGTCTCTAGTTATTCATGACCTACTGTTACACAATTGTATGTTAGATTCTGGGGCTTCCCATAATCTTATGCCTCTATCCGTCATGGAAAAACTACGACTGCAAATCACACGCCCATATAAAGACCTTTATTCATTTGATTCAAAAAGAGTCAAATGCTTGGGGATGATTAAAGATTTAGTGGTCAATTTGGCCCAAATTCTAGCAAAGAGTGTGGTCATGGACATTGTGGTGGCTGATATCCCAGCCCACTTTGGAATGTTGCTATCAAGGTCCTGGGCTACAAAAATTGGTGGGTCAATTAAGCTGGATTTAACATATGCTACCATCCCAGTTTTTGGTGGACAGGAGAGGAGGTTATACAGAGAGACTAAATTTTTCAAGGTAGTTACTAAGGTTGATAACTCTGAAAATTCACTAGTCTATAGTAAAGAAGGATATTTTTCATGCTTTATGCTAGAAGAAGATCAAAATTATGTGCATGAATCCTCCTTCAAAATTAAGGATGAGCAGCCTTCAGAAAATTATGAAGCTGGAATCTGAACTTTACATTTTGATGGGGAAAATTCTAGAGAAGGAAACGTAGCTGGGGTATTATTAATTTCTCCTATAGGAAAATGGGTCCCAGTGTCCTTTAAATTGGAATATGAGGCTACCAATAATGTAGCTAAATATGAAGCACTTTTGTTGGGATTACAGACAGCCAAGAATATGGGCATACAAAGTTTAAAAGTCATGGGAGACTCTGAGCTGGTGGTAAGACAGGTCCGAAATCAATGCCACACTAAACATACTCGACTAAGGGCATATAGAAATGAAGTTTGGGACATGGTGGAGAATTTATTCTCAGCATTTAATATATAGTTCATGCCCCGTGAACAGAACAGAATAGCAGATTCTCTTGTTGTGGCTGCCAGTACATTCTGCCCTCCTCAGAACCCACTCTTGAGGTATAAAATTGAGGTACGTTATAGACCATCAATTCCAGATAATATTAAGCATTGGCAAGTATTTGAATATGAGGAACAGATGAAGAGATTTCTGGAGACAATGGGTGAATTTTCTAATATGGAGATTGATGACTGTGAAGAAAATGAGGCTGAAAATATTGTAGAAAACAAATGGGAAGAAAAAATAGCAGGCAATAAAGTGCTGCAACTAAAAGGAAATATCATACCTAGAGGGCTGGTGCCTCTAGAAAGATTGTTTGATGAAAACGATGTTCCATTGCAGCACAGTAAAACAGTAGAAGAAGAACAAGTGGAAGATTGAAATCTGGGTACTTATGCTGATCCCAAAATTGTCAAATTATCCAAAAAGGTCCCAGAAGAATATAAAGAGAAATATCTGAAATTATTTCAGTTATATAAGGATGTATTTGCATGGTCTTATCAGGACCTAAAAACTTTTGATATTAATATAATGCAGCATAAAATTCCTTTGAGGGAAGATGCAAAGCCTTATAAGCAGAAGCTCAGGCAAATAAATCCTCTACTGCTTCCCTCTATTGAAAAAGAAATTAAGAAGCTGCTACAGGCCAAAATAATTGTGCCATTGAGATACTCAGAATGGGTAGCAAACCTTGTTCATGTTCGAAAGAAAAATGGAGAAATAAGGTTGTGTGTAGATTTCAGAAACTTAAATAGAGCATCTTTAAAAGATAATTATCCATTGCCTAAGATGGACCACATATTGCAGAAAGTGGTGGGAGCATCTAGAATGTCAATGATGGATGGTTTTTCTGGTTATAATCAAGTAGCTGTGTTCCCAGAGGATCAGAAGAAAATTGCATTTACAACACCATGGGGAACATTTATGTCTGCCAGGATGCCATTTGGATTAATTAATGCAGGGGCTACTTTTTAGAGGGCAATGGACATAGCCTTTGTTGGAGAGCAGGACAAGTTTTTGGTGGTATATCTGGATGATATCACAGTATTTTCAAAGGATGATACTGAACACATTCAGCACTTGCAAAGAACATTTGAAAAATGCAGAAGGTATGGTATTTCCCTCAATCCTCAAAAATCTTTATTTGCACTAGATGAGGGAAAACTTTTAGGGCACATTGTGACTAAATATGGTGTGAAAATAGACCCTAAGAGAGTTGAAGTTATAAACAGTATTCCTTTACCCAGGAATATGAAGGAAGTGCAGGTGTTTCTAAGCTAAATCAATTTTCTGAGAAGGTTTATTCCTAACTATGCTGAGATAGTTAGGCATATAACTGATATGTTGAAAAATAATAATGAGGTGAAATGCTCTCAGGAACCTAGAGATGCATTTACAAGGATAAAACAGGCATTTGCTGAAGCTCCTGTGCTAGCCGGGCCTGATTATACAAAGCCATTTATGATCTTTTCATTTGCCTCACCTCATACTGTAGCTGGAGTCTTGTTACAGAAAAATGAAGATGGATATGAGCAACCAATAGCCTTTTTCAATCAGGTATTACATGATGTAGAATTGAATTATAATATACTAGAGAAGCAGGCATATGCCCTGGTGAAGTCCCTCAAATCCTTTACAACATATGTTTTGCAATCCCACATTACTGCATATGTTCCTACAACAGCTGTCAAAGACATCCTCGTTCAAGGAGATAATGAAGGCAAAAGAGGAAGATGGATTGCAAAAATACAAGAATATGATTTGGACATCAGACCTACTAGGCTGATTGAAGGACATGGACTTGCTAAAATGTTATCTGAATCAAATCATCAAGCCTTGGGCATTAATTTATCTATGATAGAAAATGAAGAGCCTGAGAAAGGAGAAGAGCAGCATGGACTAGAGATGGCCACTCAAAAGATACACACAAAATATCTCACTAGTCCTTGGTACAAAGAAATAGTTGAGTATCTTTTAACACTCAGTTGTCCTCCAAGTTGTGATAAGATAAAATACAGGGCTGTAAGAATGAAATCATAGAAATACATAGTTGCTAATGGGCAGCTATATTGGAGAGATCCTTCAGGTATATTACTATTATGCCTTACAGAAAATGAAGTGGAAAATATAATGACAGAATTCCATGAAGGGATTTGTGGAGGACATTACAGTTGGAGGGCTTCAGCTCATAAAATCCTGAAGGCTGGTTTTTATTGGCCTAAATTATTTGGACATGTTTTTAATTGGGTTAGAGCATGTGATAAATGTCAAAAATTTGCTGAGAGACAAAAGCTGCCCGCTCTTCCACTAATCCCAGTTCATATAGATGAACCATTTCAGCAATGGGGATTAGATTTTATTGGAGAAATACATCCCCCTTCAAGTGGCCAACATAAATGGATACTGACTGCAACAAATTACTTTACAAATTGGGTGGAAGCCATCCCTGCGAGAAATGCTATAGATGCTGTAATCATCAAATTCATGGAAGAGAACATCATATCCAGGTTTGGCTGTCCAGCTAGAATTGTAACTGATAATGCACAGGCCTTCAAGTCCAATAAATTTGTAAATTTCTTCCAGCAGTATAATATTGCATTAAATAACTCCACAGCTTACTATTCAGGGGAATGGCTTGGCAGAATCTTCCAACAAAACTCTAGTGAGGGCCTTGAAGAAAACAATTAAGGAGAATCAAAAGAATTGGGATTCCCAATTAAAGTTTGCTTTGTGGGCCAATAGAATAACCAGTAAGAGATCAACTGGGAAATCCCCTTATGAACTGATATATGGGCAAGCAGCTGTGTTTCCTGTGCAATTGGCATTGCCAGTAGCATGTTTCATGCAGGAAAGTCAGGAAGAACTAGATGACATGGTCAGAAGAATTAATCAATTAGTCGAATTAGAGGAAACATGGAACCAAGTGAATCAGAGATTAACAGAATATCATGAGAAAATGAAAAATGTATTTGATCAGCATGCAAAAGACAGGAAATTTCAAATTGGTGATCTGGTTCTCAGATGGGATATCCGGAGGGCTGAAAAGGGCAAACATGCTAAATTTGACCCCCTCTGGTTTGGTCCATTTAAAATTATGGGACAGCGAGGTAATAACACGTTTACATTGGAGAATTTACAGGGTGATTTACTGGATGCCCCAGTGAATGGCCAATTTCTCAAGCCCTATTTTCAGTTTTGATGCAGGCTTAGATGGCTTGTTGTACCATATTGTATATAAGTCTTGTTTCAGTTTTTGTTTTGACAGGGAATATGTACTGAAAAATTATCAGAAGAAATGCAAAGGGATTGAAGCACGGAGTTCACATACAGGACGGTCTGAGGTCTGCGTGTTCTCGACATGTCCATGGATGAACATGCCGTCCCCAGATGGAGCCGATGTTGTGCATATCAGCCCTTCGACTTAAATTTTTGGCTTAATGCTCCCCCATGATCTTTCAAACCTGTTATCATGGCCGAAAACTTCCATATGCTGCCTATCGTTGACCTCTCCGCCTAAAAACACCGTGCATAAAGGTCTAAACCCGCTATTAAAATTTGTATCAGGCCTAGCCCCTGCAGTTCTAGCCCCTTTGTTTTGTTCCCCATACGACTCAGATGCTTGACCAAGTGCCAGGCGGAAAGGAGCTAATCGTTCAAAGTTTCGGGGGCATTCGTGGTCGTCCAATCAAATCCAATCGATGGAGCGGAGCTGGTTTTCCATGGTGGTCCCCGTGCCTTTGAAACTGATGGTTTCATTCTGCACCGCCTTTTCCGTGACCGTGGTTTTCCGCAAAACCCATTGAACCCTACCGAGCAGTTCAAAGGGGCAGATTCTGGTAGCTGAAAACATAAATGAGGTTACGAGGGATATCAACTGAGAATCGAAGAGCTCAGTGTCTGACATTGAGAAATACAAATTTCAGCTCAGTGCTCAAAGGGCCAAGAGTACCATGCACAAAGACAAGCAACCTCAAGGTTTTATTGCAGCAGATTTTTCTCTTCTCGCCAAGTACAGAGCATGTATATATTTATTCTTTATGTCTTTTTCATGAGGAGATCTTCATCCTCAGCATTTATTTCATGGAGTAGTAGCAGAGTACTTGCACCAGTTCAACACCGCCAAACAGCATAGGCGGGTTTTTCTTTCAAGTTTGCTTTAAATTAGATCATTAAATGTATATCACCTACCTCTTTCTCTAGAGCATTCGGTTTCTCTTATAAAACCAAAGAAGAAAGAAATTGTAAGTGTTCCAGATTTCTATCAGCAAACTGTGCAGTGAAAGGCTTTGTATAAATCTTGTAAAGTTTCTGTATGAAGGCTCAGAGCCCGTAGGGTCTCAGTGAGGAGGAGTTATAACTGTAATGAGGATTCTGGTCTTTGGTATCCCACAGTATGTAATCTTTTCTTATGTGTTAATATAATATCTCATTTCATGCTATGTATCTTCTTGTATCATGTTCTAGAATGCGAGTGGCTCACTGGTCTTAAGTAAGGATTCATCCTAATTGGTGCCCATACTTGGATTAGTCAAGCGCTTTAAATAGGCCTAGTCACGATATACTGTTCCATGTTCATTTCATCCATATTTTCTGCTATATTAGTTACTTGAGGAGGGTGCTTTTAAAACGCCATTGTCATGTATGGATTCTTAGTTGGATAAGCCCATATGTTGTTTTGTTGTGTATCTGGATATCATCCTCATGCTAACTAGTATCTTCTTCATGTTTCCTCACTGCATCCACTTTCTGATATTTGATTTCTGTGGCATACTATTTGAACTGGCCCACTTTGCAGTAAGCTGTCTCTTAACTGTCTGATGCTTTTGTATTGGAGTTTTGCATGTTGTTCCTACATTATTCTTATCTTTGTATCAGCTTCTGAGAGAGTTTGGTTTCGTTTAAACTAATTTCCTTGTTTTACAAGAGATAGTAAGAGAGCTTTTGGATTGACACCCAAGCTATATTTCATGTTCTCTTGCTATGATAAGATGTCCTAGGCACTGGTCTATGGCAACTCTAGACTATCTCTAGGGGATGACAAAATTGTCTACAACAGCACCAGTGAAGAAAATAATGAAGAGGGATCTCTAGATCTGAAATGTATATGTATCTTCTGGATCTGTTTATGGAATGATTAGATCTGTGATCTGGCGAATCTGTGCTGAAGTAAAGAATGAAGATCTGAGTTGTTTATCTGTTCTGGAGAGCTGCACTACCCTAAAATGTCTGAAGATCTATACGCAGGTTCGTCAAGGAGAAAGCGCGTATATACGTGGCTTGTATTCAGCAAAAGCGCGTATGGGAATTGAAATCAGCTCTAAAATGTGTGCAGATGTATACGCGGGTTGGTATTTTTGAAAGCGCATATATACGTAGGATCAGTGAAGAAAAAGAGCATATGAAAACTAGGGTTTGCTGAATTATGTGGTATGAAATATCTGATCTGTTCTGTTGTTTCACTGCTATCTGTCAATGATGATCTGGGTTGTTCGAATATTGATTATGCTACTATAGAGCAAGTTGTTGGTTTTATGAATGTTCCTTGAGCTTAATTGTGTGGGTTGGATCTAGTGTGAAAATTGATGAAACGTGGTCCACAAAGGTGCTGAAGGTTGAAGCCTTCAGTCAGGGGGTTGTAGCTCCCTTCCAGGTGAGGCTGGTAAACGAGAGCAGGGGGTTGTAGCTCTCTTCCAGGAGAGGCTGGTAAACGAGAGCAGGGGGTTGTAGCTCCCTTCCAGGAGAGGCTGGTAAACGAGAGAAGGTTGTAGCCTTCTATAGGTGGATGCCTGCGTGCTGGTATGAGTCTGCACCAGTACATGGTTGTAAGATGTTTTCTCTATAATAAAATAATGAAGGCTGAGACAATGGCAGCGGTGGTTTTCTCCCGACTTGGGTTTCCACCTAAAATCCTGGTGTTCATGTGTGTTGCTTATGTGTGATGTTTTATTCTGTTATTATTGCACATGCTTACTGTTTATTGAACATCTAATGAATGAATGATGGAATGATATAAGTGAAGAATTATCTGCATAATAAGATTGTTGGACATACGTATTTTTTATTAAGTATATCTGCGTATATACGCAAGTTGGCTTCAGAAAAGTCGTGTATGTGTTTTGAAGTAAGAAAAAGTAAAATTTTTTGAGTAAGTCCTAAATACTGATTCACCCCCCCCTCTCAGTATTTTTCCCAACAATATCAATTAAATAAACTGTAGAATTTAAATGGAATTCACAGTAATTAAACGTAAACTGTAACAACAGTAAATAAATCACACTAAAATAGAAACACCGCAAGAAAAAGTAAAATGCAGCACCTGATAAGAAGAGTGGGCCCAACTCTCTAATCAGGGTTGTGGCAAGCTCACGAATTACAGGAGAAGCGACAAGTTGTTGTGCATTCAATTAATGATAAAAGCGTTTGTTACCAGATCTGTATGTAAGAGGGATTAACCCTGATTCACAACCTGCAGGGCTTTTTATACAAGTGTCCTAGAACCCCCGGTTCCACTCAGCAACTCCATGGTTACAAAAATACATCTTGTTACAATGACAACCTAGTTGCCTAGAAAGAAACCGTGAAAAGGCCTGAAATGGAACTTATACAAACAAGTCTGTTATGATGTAACAACGAATGAGAAAAATGCTGGATATGATAGGTTGTTCCTTGACTTGTGGCTGCAATGCTCCTATTTTAGCCAAATCTGTAGAAATATCGAGGTCAATATGGAAAAAGGTAAAACCTCCATGAAAAATACTTCATTAATCAAATATCCCACGAAAGATAAGGAAAAGGGTTTTACCTCATAAATTTAAGAGTAATAATGGCACAAAGATATAGAAAGATAGGGTAAAATGGGAAAGGAAAGTATACAAATCCGGTACCCAACACCTTCCCTAGCCTTGGCCCACCTCACAACTGCACTGCACATGTGGCCACTAGTCTCCATGAAGACTACGTTGTCTCTCCATGATCTCCATGATCTCTGCAATTAATCTCCACTCCATCCATCATGTGTGCATTTAATGCACCACTTCCTCCATCACCACATCATTAATGCTCTATGATCTTACTTTTATTCCTCCACTATCTGCATCATCTTCCTCATTATATCTCCATAATATCCACTCTTCCTTCATTAATGTGTTGCTCCATTACTCCATGATGCTGATCTGCTATCTACTAACCCACATTCACACAAAAAAAGTGGATTTTATTCATCCATGGGGTTTATGGTTACTTAATTAATTAAGAAAATTACGAAATCTAATATTCCAATTAACTTATGGAAAATTGGGAATATTACACACCTGAAGTGACAAGCTTGTTTCAACTTGGTCTGTGAATGGAGATAATGTAGGGGTTGATGGTCTATAATTATGATAGACTCCTTCCTTATCAAGTAATTCTTCCATTTATCGATGCTTTTAACCAAGGCATACAATTATTTGTATTACATGGATAGTTAACAACAATTTTAGAGAAAATACCAGTGGTAACAAATAGGTTTATGATGGTGCATCAATACTACATCCATGGCAATTCCACTAGCATCTGTATCAAACTTGGATGGTTTTTGAAGGCATGGAAAGGCTAGTACTATTTTTGTGTCGATTATTTCCTTCATGGTGTCAAAATCCATTACTACTTTCCTCCCAACTAAAAGATCTAATTTATTTGGGTTCATGCATGCAAAGGAGATGCAATGAATGAGAAGTTAGCCATGAATCTTCTCAAGTACTAAACTACTCCCAAGAAGTTTCTCACTTCTATTGCATTTATAGGTTTAGGCCACTTTACAATTACATCAAATTTAGTAGGATCAATATTCATTGGCCTCCTCTAACAATATGAATCAAATATACCAAATATTTTTTTCCAAATTCACATTCGGACAACTTCACATACAATTTCTCATATTGCAAAGTATCTTATACTTTCTTGACATGTCTTACATGATCATCCCAATTTTTACTAAAGACATGAATATCATCTTAGTATACGAGCACAAACGCATCTAAGAATGGTCAAAATACATCATTATTTACATGCATGAATGTAGTTGTGGAATTTCAAAGTCCAAATGACATTACCAACCACTCAAAAAATCCTTGCTTGGTTTCAAAGTATTTCTCCACAAATCATTTTCTACAATCCTAATATGGTGATATTGACTGCGCGAATCCAACTTAATGAAATAAACGACATTCTTTAATTGATCAAGAAAACCATATATAAGAGGGAGAGGATATCATTTTTTCATTGTGATATTGTTTAAATCCCAATAATTTATGCACATTCTCCATGTTCCATATTTATTTAGCCCCAATAAAATTGGTGAACTTATTAGTGTCTATAATTCATCTATGATCAAATGTGCTCTTTCATATTGTTGATAGGGTCTTAGGTAAAATTTTATAGTTTCAAATAGGTTTTCAAATAAAATTTTATAATTGGTTGGTGTTCCTAGGTCACTCGGCTACTTTGTCCACCTACTCATAGTCTTCATCACTTATCATGGTCATGTCTTCAATCAGGTGTTTTAGGTAACAGAATGGTTAATATGTCATCATTTAGTTCATGGTCTAGGTTTCCACATCATTTTTCATCATAATGTCATTCATTTAAAGGAAAATGATTCATATTAATCATTTGAGTCATCATTTAAGAGAGTTAGTAGCTTAGGAAAAAAATGAATAAAGGTAAATGTAACATTTCATTTCAAATTAGTTCATGTTGCACTCACATCACATCATTTCTCAAAACGATAAATAATGTCACCTCCATGACTTAATAAAGAAATCGACCTACACTTTATAAGAATACCAATAAAGCACACTATTTTCTCATTTAACTCTCATGAAGCATCTCTCCATCAGCAAACTTCATTCTAGCCATTAGCGGATCAATTTTTTTCCTCTAAGCATCATTCTCGCATCCTTGTTGCGCTTTTGGCCAAGGTGTTGCGCTTTTGAAAAGGGAGCAACATCATTCATTGAAGAAGTTTTCTTCATCAAATTACAGGTCCAACACATCATCATCAAGTAAGTGGGCTACAGTCACACCTCCTCTACACTTCCTTTTCTTTAGTTTCTTCACAAAGCTCAGTGAAACACTCTCTCCTAGGGTTTTGTTGTGTTTTTTGGTCTCCTAGTCATATTGCTTCATTTGCTATGGTAAAACCCTAATTTTTATCCTCAAAAATTGTCCCTTACCCTAAATATACCTTCCTTAACCTTTTCCCATACTCATTTCCCTCATTTCCTTCATTTCCCTACAAACCCTAGCCTACACAACACTTTCCTAGGCTAGGAATGTCTTTCCAAAGCTTTTACCCTTTCCCCTTACCCATTTCCCAAATTTCCACCTCCCTAAACTCCCTAACACCTATCCCTACTCCCCAAAATTTCCCCATAAATTTAGACACCCCATAACCCCTTCATTCCATTCCCTCTACAAAACAGTCTCAAATCCCCCATTTTCCCAAATTCAAACTATAACCTTCCTCCAGGTGAGCTAGGGTTTTACCATGGAGGAAGAGACCACATAAACTGAAATGAAAAATTTCAAAGGAGGGAAAATTTCTACGTATGATCCCACCAAAGTCCAACAAATCATGGCTTCATCTTTCATCAAGAAATCCTTTCAGGATGTA
Source organism: Pinus albicaulis (assembly GCA_034641835.2). NCBI lineage: Eukaryota > Viridiplantae > Streptophyta > Pinopsida > Pinales > Pinaceae > Pinus > Pinus albicaulis. The sequence goes on from JAXQQM020090636.1 coordinate 20,381, forward strand.
GGCTGTCTAGGGTTTACAGTGCACATAGGGATAGTTCTACTTCAAAATTCGTTTCTGAAGTAAGGAAGATGAATTTAACAAAAGTGAAAGAGGTTTTTGTCCATAATAGACCAAGGAAAAAAACCTCATTCATTTTATGCACAGGAATTATTACTTGAGATAAATTCCCAAATTACAGTTACTACAGGAGGGTTCCTTCACTTCTGGACAGCTTGACTTCAAGTCTGTGTTTCAGGGGTTTGGAGAAGGTTTTTGTAGTGCTTAATGACCCCATTGTGTAGCATAAATCATAATATTTCCATCCATACCATGTTAAGCCCAAAAATCCTCTTGCAAGGCCTCCAAACACCCTCTCAAAGACCACAATGTGCTTTTTCTCAGAGGATGCTGCACTTCTACAATTTTTAAGTCACCAAATTCAAACTTGGATTTTGAACAAATGGGAAATAATTTTTGAAAAATGGAGGAGGTTTTTGTTCATAACATAGCAAAGAATAGAAAAATCTCTCGGTTTTTCAAAAAAATTTATGTTTAGAGAGATATTTCTCTCCCTTTGAGCCCTAGTTTTGGGAAAGTTTTCGTCATTTTGGCAATTTTTGGAAATTCCTCAGTGCCAAAAGCGCAACGAACATTTGTTGCGCTTTTTCTTGAGGCCACCAATTGAAAAAAAAATACATATATGGATACCTTATGATCTAAAATTTTCATATATGTCACTGGTGTGACATGTCAGCCTTCAGTTTGAGACAAAAAGGCCCAAAACATGATAAAAATTGGGTTTCTGCCTCTATTTTGACCCCCTCACTGCGTTTTTGGAGAAGTCTTGGGAAAACTCATTGTTCTCAGCCTTGGAAAGGTAATTTTGCATGGTTTAAGGTTATAAATACAACTATACATCCCAATCTCTCCAAATATACCTTCAGATCAGCAAATGGATCAAGAAAAGTCACTCAAAAGGGCCCTCACACAATTTGTTGTGTTTCTATCAATAAGCCAAAATTTTGAATTTATTTGGTTAAAGTCAACATTTTGTGATGTAATTACTCCACTAGGGTATTTTGATGATGTAATTAAATTTAAAGGAGATTTTTAATGTTAGTTTTATGTATATTAATGCTCATTCATGCTTGTAAAGTCAAAGTGAAACAGTTAGGGCTAAATTGAGAGTTTGTTCTTAACGTTCCTAGTTTTAGGTTTGGTTGGAAAAAATCATGTAAACTATTCCTAGCATGAGGTATTCGACCCTTGAGAGAGGGAAAAGAGATTTTTTGTCTATATGTATCCCTGATTGATTTGAATCAAAGGTTGGACATCGGAGAGTAGAAGGCTTGGAGCTTCTATACATCATCTTTTTGTAGGAAATTAACAGGTCAGTTGCATCTATTATATAGGGATTCTTGTGGTATGATTTTGTGACGATGTTTTTCTTCTGAAAATAATTTTAATGAATGTTTATTTATCCTTATTTACATATCTTTTCTTTCAGTGATCTTCCTATGAATTTATAAATAAAATTCTTAAATCTTATGCTATGATTTGATAGGAATTCCAAGTTTATGTTATCTATCTTTTGATAAATGAAATCATGCCTGTCATGCTCATTTTGAACCTTTACTTTTCCACCCTAAACTACATTGAAAACCTAAAAGTGTCATTGAAAATACCCTCCTTTCCCCTTTGTATCCCTGCAACTGAAATCTTTTGAGACCTGACCTAGTTTCCTTGACCCGATCTCCTCCTAATCTAGCTAAACCCTATATTTAAAACCCTAGAGCTCAATACCTAGCCTAACATATTTTTCCCTCTCTAGTCAGCTTATTGGATGTGAGATCATAGAGAGAGCCCTTTATGATTTTGTAGTGCTAGTTACCAAATCCTAAGTGGTTCGAGGTTACCTCCTTTGGTCTCCGTTCTCAACCTTGTGACACAATGGAGGATAACATTTTTGGTGTCGTTGTCAGGACCATGAAAGATCATATTTTATCTGGGTGAGAACGAAAAATATTAGATTTGATTTCTGATGGTGACAATGGTCAGATACATATCAAGTCTGAAACATTCACCTGACGTCTCCAATCAACTTCAACTTGATCCAAATACTCCACTAGAAATAGGATCCATAAATAATGGTTTCATTGATAATTTCACTAGCCTAAGAATCAGTAGCAAAAGAATCATTGTTCTATTGTCTCAAGATGGATTCAACAACTATAAGGTATGCTCCTATAAATAAATCTCATATTCCCAGTTTTCTGAATTGAATACCTCACATAGATTGGAAAACATATCTTCCTAGGTTGAGGAATGAAAAAGATGGCAATGCTGCTATACATTTGATTAAATTTCTATACATATACATAGGCTAGGTTTGCGTTTTCCTTGGGATTGTTTGATGAAGATGTTCATGGAAACCTCAGAGGATGATGCCAGGTCATGGTATGAGGGATTGCCTTCTGGCAGTCTATATTCAATTAAATATTTTAATGTAGCATTTTGTGACAATTATAAGCAATATTATCCTTCCTTATTGTTGATAGAGAATTTTTGTGGAAATTTTGAGAACCTTTTTCAGTTCATAAGTATTGATATTGATGATGAGGATTTAATAATTGATGATATTGAAGAATATTTCTTCGAGTTTTCTCTACATCAAGATGAAAGGTCATAAATAAGTTATGAAAATTCTAAGCCAGTAGATATTTATCCTTTGACTGTAAATGAAATTAAGTAGGATTTCAGTAATGATAATAATATTCCATCTTTAGAGTTCAATAATAATTAACAATGGCTTTAATCTCTTGAGAATGATGACATGTTAACAACAGAGACTGAAGATTATCAGAGAGGTTACCAGAATGCGCTCAACTGAGTGAAAAGGAAACATAATTTGAGAAACAAAAACGTGCCTATCACTTCGAGCCTAAAGAGGAAAACTTCTCTAAAGGATATTTAGCCCCCATAAATGAGCTCTATAATTCAAAAGTTGCCAAATCACCAACAAAGGTATGAAGAGGGTCATTCACTTTTTTTTTCATATTGTTATTTCTTTGGGTGTTTATTTCAATATCCGGTTTGTGAATACCAAGATGAGGTTTTTGATGAAATGAGTGAACAAGGATCTCTATACAATATGGCAAAGAATAAACATAAAAAATTGCAATCATATTATGAAGTAGAGAGTTGAAATAAAGAAAAGGTGGTTTTAGAGCCTCTTGCACATGATGTTTTTCCTTCAAATATATAATTAGAGTTGCTCATACTTGAGGAATTTACAACCAACACTCAGCTAGCAGAAATTATTACTTCCCTATGGCTTTCTATGGATCAACAACTAAGTTTTCTTCCAAATCAAAATGAAGGGTGTGTTTTTGTTTTTGTTGGATCTCAAGACAAGGTAAAATTTCAAATTATTGAGGACCGTTTTAATAATTTTCTAAGTTAGCATGGAAGATGTGTTTTCTTTTATTTATGGATCAAAAGAATATTTTCAGTGGATACTTGTAGTTTCCTATCTTTTGTTTCATTTTCCTTCTCGAGGAAAGTGCGAGCAAGATTCATTTAAGTAGCCATTTGCTAGATTGGTTACAATGGAGGGATCATTTCATATGATTGTATATATATCTTCAGCAGGTGGGTGGTTATCATCAGGATTTGAAGCCCTCAAATCTTGATGGTCTGCTGCCATAAATAATTTCAATTAGTAGTCAGTTTCAGTTTGACAATTCATTTCACTTTCGAGTCTTGTTTTTAATTTTTGACTCCATTTCCCAATGGATAAGACTACCTATTCTACGATGTTCTTGAAACCTCCTAAAGGATCTTCCATCCCTAGCTGGAGCCAATGTTAGTGTCTATAAGTAACCAATTATAAAATGTGCTCTTTCATATGGTTGATAGGGTCTTAGGTCAAATTTTATAGTTTCAAATAGGTTTTAAAATAAAATTTGATCATTGGTTGGTGTGTTTAGGTCACTCCCACTCCCTCCACCTACTCATATTCTTCATCACTCATCATGCTCATGTCTTCATTCAGGTGTTTTAGGTTAAGAAATGGTTAATATGTCATCATTTAGGTCATGGTCTAGGTTTCCACTTCATTTGTCATCATAATGTCATTCATTTAAAACAAAAGGAGTCATGTTCATCATTTGAGTCATCATTGAAGGGAGTTAATATCTCAGGAACAAAATGAATAAAGGTAAAGGTAACATTTCATTTCAAATTATATCATGTTGCAGTCACATCACATCATTTCTCAAAAAGATTAATGATGTCACCTCCATGACTTAAGAAAAAAATCAACCTACAGTCTATAAAAATACTAATAAAGCACAGTATTTGCTCATTTCACTCTAATGAAACATATCTCCATAAGAAAATTGACTTCCAGTCCTCAGAGGATCGAATTTTTTCCTCCAAGCATCATTCTGGCATCCTTGTTATGCTTTTGGCCAAGCTGTTGCAATTTTGAAAAGGGAGAAAAACAATTCATTGTATAGGTTTTCTTCATCAAATTATAGGTCCAGCACATCATCAACAAGTAATTAGGCTACATTCCAACCTCCTTTACCCTTCCTTTGCTTTATTTTATTCATATAGCTCAGTGAAACACTCTCTCCTAGGGTTTTGCTACGTTTTGTTCTCTCCTTGTAATTTTTCTTCATTTATGTGGTAAAGCACTAATTTTTATGCTAAAAAATCCTCCCTTACCCTTAATATACTTTCCTTAACCTTTTCCCATGCTCATTTCCCTCATTTCCCTACAAACCCTAGCCTACACTACACTTTCCTAGGCTAGGACTATGTTTCCAACATTTTCACCCTTTCCCCTTACCCATTTCCAAAATTTCCAACTCCCTACACTCCTTAACACCTATTCCTACTCCCAAAAATTTCCCCATAAATTTATACCACCCCTAACCCCTTCATTATGTTCCCTCTACAAAACAGTCTCAAATCCAATGTTTTCCCAAAATCAAACCCTAACCTTCCTCCAAGTGAGCTAGGGTTTTACCATGGAGGTAGAGACCACAACCACTAACAAGAAAAATTACAAAGGAGGGAAAATTTCCAGGTATGAGCCCACTAATGTCCAAGAAATCATGGCTTCATATTTCATCATGAAATCCTTTCAAGATGTGGGTTGCCGAGGGTTTACATTGCACACAGGGACAATTCTACTTCAAAATTAGTTTCTGAATTAAGGAAGATGAGTTTGAAAAATGTGAAAGAGGTTTTTGTCCATCATAGACGAAAGAAGAAAACCCTACTTCAATTTATGCACAGGTGTTATGATTTGAGATAAATTCCCAAATTACAGTTGCTACAAGAGGGTTCTTGCACTTTTGGACAATTTGACTTCAAGTCCATTTTTCAGGGGTTTGGAGAAGGTGTTTGCAGTACTTAATAACTCCATTCCGTAGAATACATCATAATTTTTTCAACCATACCACTTTAAGCCCAAAAAAATTATGGGAGGGCCTCCAAACACCCTCTCAAAGACCACGCTGCACTTCTGCAATATTTTAGTGACCAACTTCAAACTTGGATTTTGAACACATTGGAAAGGATTTTTAAAAAGGGAGGAGGTTTGTGTTCATAACATACCAAAGAATAAAAAATCTCTCAATAGTTCAAAAAAATTTATGGTTAGAGATATATTTCGCTCCCTTTGAGCCCTATTATTGGGAAATTTTTGGTCATTTTGGCAATATTTGGAAATTTCTTACTGCCAAAAGCACAACAAACATTTGTTGCGCTTTTTCCTAAGGCCACTAAAGGACAAATTTTTTACATGTATGGATATATTATGAACTAAAAATGTCAGATAGGACATTGGTGTGCCATGTCAGCCTTAATTTTGATAGAAAAAGGACAAAAAAATGCTAAAAAATGGGTTTTTGGCTCTGTTTTAACCCCCTCGTTGTGCTTTTGGAGCAGTCTTGGGAAAAATATTTTTTCTCAACCTTGTTAAGGTCATTTTGCATGCTTGAAAGTTCTAAAGACAATTATACATCCCACGCTTTCCATATCTACCTTCGTATCAGCAAATGGATTAGGAAAACTCACTCAAAAGTGCCATCAAATAATTTGCTGTGTTTTTGAGGGAATTTGTTGCATTTTCGTCAATAAGCCAAAATTTCGAATTTCTTTGGTCAAAGTCTAAATTTTGTGATGTAATTACTCCCCTAGGGTATTTTGATGATGTAATTAAATGTAAATGAGCTGGTTAATGTTAAATTTATCTATATTCATGATCATTCATGCTTGTAAAGTCAAAGTGAATCAGTTAGGGTTGAACTAAGAGCTTGTTCTTAACCTCCCTAGTTTTAGGTTTGGTTGGAGAAAATCGTGTAAATTGTTCCTATAATGAGGGATTCGACCCCTGAGAGAGGGGAAAGAGGTTTTTATTCTATATTTATCAATGATTGAGTTGAATTAAATGTTTGACATCAGAGAGTAGAATGCTTGGAGCTTGCATACATCATCTTTTTGCAGGAAATTTAAAGGCCAATTGCAACTATTATATAGGGATTCTTGTGGTATGATTTTGTGACAGATTTTTTCTTCTGTAAATAAATTTACTTAATCTTTAGTTATCCTTATTTACATATATTTGCTTTCAAAAATATTCCTATGATTTTTTAAACAAAATTCTTAAAGCTTATGCTCTGTTTTTATAGGAATTTCATGTTTATGTTATCTATCTTCTGATGAATGAACTCATGTTTGTCATGCTAATTTTGAACCTTTTATTTTCCACCCTACACTACATTGGAAACCTAAAAGTGTCACTAAACATACCTATGTTTCCCCTTTGTATCCCTACAACTGAAATCTTTTGAGATATGACCTAGTTTCCTTGACCTCTCCTCTTGATCGAGCTGAACCCTAAATTTCAAAACCCTAGAGCTCAATACCTAGGCTAATATATTTTTACCCTCTCCAGTCACCTTATTGGTTGTGAGATCAGAGAGATAGCCCTCCATGATTTGGTAGGGATAACTACCAAATCTTAAGTAGTTCAAGGTTACCTCCTTCGGTCTCCTTTCTCACCCTCGGGACAATGTGGAGGATAACATAACCAACTAGGCATGATCTAGGTCTAATGACTCTTGTAACACCCTTTTCTTACATTTACCAAAGCTAACTAATCCACCAGGGTAATATTGTGATGAAGAGTTAGTATGATATGACTTAACTCCCCAAGTATAGTTAAGGGAGTTTAAGGGAGGGATTTTCATGGAGGTATTTTTCATGGCTTTTCATGAACTGATCCATAGTATATCCCATGAAAAGCATTCCGTATGACTGTAACCCTCGAGCCTCTCCCATAACAAGGGAATCCATGCAACTGCAGACTTTTCCAGGAAGTTCTATATCAATGAACCCAAATTCCGAGCCACTTTTCCAGGCTAGGGATCAAGCTTATACCTGTAACTTGATGAAACTCTCAAAGATGATAAATAATACACATGCATAGTATTCAATACAAACCTTAGAAAATAACATGACCAATAAGGCCTTGCCATGATAGGCATTCTGTCAAACACATCATGAACATGTAATCTACAAGTCATAACAACATATCTGAACATAGGGACTTCATACTTATCTAAAGATTGTCAAGAAGGTATGATGATATATTATAATAGCTGCCAGGATTATAATAATATAATAACAAGAACATTTACACATAATAAAAAAGAGGAAAATATCTCTTATTAACATATGCAAATGCAATCGAGGGAATTTCATGTAACACTTGACCATATATTGCACTGAACCAAATATTTATCTCTTCCAATCCACCCATGCCTTATTCCAAGCATGAATGTGTGACTCACAACAAACAAACCAGGGATTCCTCAGGTTTTACCATGTATCCCACCATTATTGGTCAAGGTGTTCCTAGGCCCAAAACCCCCATATGTACATCCTATATTTACTGTGTATCATGCCATTACCACTTAAGGGATTCCTAGGCAAAAAAATAAACATACACAACATGCTTTATCATAATCACACCATATAGTGGTCAAGGGATCACTAGGCACTAAACAAGCATGGATGCCTCCAGATTTCTCAACCTAAATCATGAGGAGTTTGTCTGTCTCCACTCTCGGGATTTATCATGTATCTTGCCATTACCAGTTAAGGGGTTCCTAGGCCTTTAGGAATTTTCTTGAGACCACCCAACTTAGTTTAGAAACCATCCAAAAATCCAAATCAACCAAGTAAAAGAACCTGTTGATGGTGCTAGACCCATGACCATTCAAGGGGTATACACAATATGTGGTCCCAATTATACCTCAAACTATTTGGGATAGGATCTCCATCTGAAATATTTCTCGATATATTTTCCTTAGCACTATTTGTGAGAAAGAGAGAGAAATGCATATGTTCCTTTGAAAATCAAGTGAGTGTGCCTAGTGATTGTACATTTGTATGTGTGCCAAGGTCCTTCTACTACAGAGGGGAGGAAAGGTGAGACTCTAAGAGAGAGGTAATAGTACCACCATAGTAGAGACACATGCAAACAAGAAGGATCCTTCTAACATATAGTGGAATAGTCCACAAAGATGTGATGTTCATTGCAATCAACACAAAATTAAATATTTGTCTAACATCCAACATAATATTTCACAGGGATGCAATAGTTATAACAACCATTACAACACATTCTCGATATGATAAGTACTAAAATAACCAAAACAGTCCAACTACTGTAGCCCAAAGGAAAGAAAACATGAATTACAAACATCCACATAATAGTATTATAAATATTCAAACACCATTCATGAAGAACATGGTGGTGATGAGGCTTATGATATTAAGTAAAAGTCTCAAGAAACATGTATACAACTAACATCACTATCTCCAATAGTGGAGCGTTGGAGCCACTCCTTGCTCCCCAAAAGAACTAGCTTGTGTCTCTAATGCCTTACGGAAGGAGCCAAGGTGAAAAGTCCTTTTTCTCATATAATGAGGGTGTACATATGACCAATGGGGAGGTCATGCTTCACCTTCCTTGTGAATCTTTGACCACCATCATGACTTTTTGACTTCCCATGAATTTTTGAGTTTATATGACTCTTAAACTTTTGTACATGTTCCTTGGACTTCCAATTTACAATACATTCTCAATTACATAACCCACAAGAATGATGTGGCATATGATGACTCATGACATGACATGAAATTGCTGACGAGGAATTCTTGATTACATGGCAATGTCAGTCCATGATTGTTACTCCTTGTTATGTGCCTTCTTGAGAATGCTTTTTTTTCCACCTCCATATGGATTGGAGATAAGGAGTCTTCACCAATACTAGGTCTTGAGCTACAGTCGCAAAATTTTGTTCTTTTTATTTCTCTTGATTGATTAGATTACATAATTAGCTACAAATGTAATATTCCAAAACAGGAAAAGCATGAATACTGAACATAAAACTGGAAATTGCAGTAAATATCAATACATCAAAACATGAGAAAATAATAGATCTATTTTATTATATATAACAACAACAAATGAGTACAATATTTTAAGGAAAGGTCACTCAAGTTAGGAAAAGCAAGCCTCCACTGATCAAATACACCCAAACATGAAATGTTGTTGCAACTCAAAATGTTGGAGGACCATGACAGTGTAGTCCCAGTGAGTGTCACCACTATTGGAAAATAGAAATACAAATATCTGCTGATATAATGCTAAAAAAGTGTCGAGTTCAAAGATCTAAGCTCCCAAACACAATTCCAAGACAACTGAGAAGGGGTTTTCAGAAATACACCATATGAAAAATGCAGCCGTAGGGCTGAATAACGCTCTACCACTGAATCAATGTTGGGAGATGGCTGATATGATAATAAAATGGCTGCAACTTCTCCCTCCTAGATTCTCAGATGAAGGGTTTCTCCCATCACTAGAAAACTATCTCGCCAATTGCGTTCTTCAACCCCCCCACTGCATTGCCCTACAAAATAACGCAGTTTCTGAAGGATAATATGTTGTATATGATGGTAGAAGCTTGGCTTGATGTTGGATGGTGGAATAATGCTCAAGGAACCTCTTTTCTAGCCTCCTAGATGAAGGGTTTCTCCCCTCACTAAAAGACAAGTTGAGAAATTGGGTTTATCAACCCTCCACTGCTACTGCCCTGCAAAACAACACAATCCTGAAGGAGACTACGTTGTGAATAATGGTTGAATATTTGACTGATGTCGGATAGTGGAAATGGAGCTCAATGAACCTATACTGAGTGGGCACTCGAATTCCCCCAAGGATGATGGTGGGATTTCCGCTCGGAAACACCCTTGTGCTAAATAGCACAACAGACTCCTCTAAACAGCTGAAGTGTGTAGAAAGTCATAAAATACCAAGACATAAACAATATTCAGAGTGTATTATATGGCTTCCATCCCCTTCTTTATAGTCTTGGTGAGCTTCCTCACCTTGGGTCCCACTCATTAAAGATGCTACTCTAATACATACACTCCTCCATCATAACTGTGTTGTCCTCCATTAACTCTACACTACCTTCATGATGACGTTGTTGCTTTGGTCAAACTTGACCCTATCCACATGATTTAGTCACTATTCACACCCAAAATTGCTTTATTCAGCTGATACAATGATCCACATTGACATTAGAAGTGGTTTTATTTCTACTAAAGATATTTATGGGTCCCTCTACCCAGTTATTCATCTATCTTATTAACAAAAGAGAAAATTAATATTCCAACTAGCTGAAAGCTAATTAGGAATATTAGACTTCTCCCCTCCCAAATGTTTCTTGTCCTCAAGCAACTGCAAGGATGGATACTGAAAAACCTCCTCTCCTTCCCCTATATCATCCTCATCTGATAGACTCCTCCACTAAACCATATGATCTCCAATCAATCTGTCCCTTAGCTACCCCTCCCAAGTGTCCAAGTTATCCCTTGATGATAAAACCAAATGGCTCACATCATAAAGAAGTGGGAGATCCATGGAGACAACTACATGCTGTCTAATGGCCTTCTTGAAGCATGAGATATGAAAAATGTTGGGGATCGTAATCCCAATGAGAGGCTCCAATTCATATTATACTCTCCCAACAAGATGGATCACCATGTGTGGCCCATAGAAAATCTCATCAATCCCCTTCTTCTGCAATGTAGAGGAGTTGTATGCTTGAAAATGATATACCAAATTGTCCACCCCACGCTGTCTCTCTCCCCATTTATGATATGTGTAGGACTCAGGTTGTTCATGGGTTGTAGAAATGTTGTCCTTAAGAGACCAGAATACATCATGACTCTCGAGGATCCAATATTTGGTTCTAGGAACCTTTCTTGCCTAAGCCATTCCACATACAGTGAATAGAACATCATCACCATATGGAACCAAAAGGAGAAATATACCGAGTGCCATATGAAATGTTGAGTGGTGAAAATATTCCCCCAAGTGGAACCAACACAGTTTGGCTCCTTGTTTCCCCTTAATATAATGTGGCAAGTAATTCCCCAAACACTTTATTGTTGTGTTTGTCTAATTATCTACTTGGGACTAGTAAATGGCATTGGATGTCAACTGAGTATACCCAAAATAGAACAATACTCACCCAAAGCCATACAAGAAAGGGCTAGCTCTATCACAAATTTTTGTCTTAAGAAGACCATGAAGTCCAAGGATAGGCTTGCCCTCTTGTGGAGAAATGTAATGTAAATAAATGGAAAATGAATGCAAATATTTTTTTAGTTGATCAATAAGTACAAATACACAACCCTTACCATGTACTATTGGCAAGCTGGTGATGAAGTCCATAGATGAGCTCTCCCATCTCTCTCCTGGAATAGTAAGTGGTTGTAACAACCTTGAAATATGGTTGTTTCCCTCCTCATTCTTCAAGCATACTACACATTCCTTGATATGATGGAGCATATCCTCCTTGAGACCCTCCCATGAGAATCTCTCCCAAATGGCCTGATATGTCCTGATGAAATCCTGGTGATAGGAAAGGAGTGATTCATGTGCTGCATGCAGTATCTTTTCCTTGAGCTTGGAATCTCTATTCAAGAAGACCCGACCTTGGTAGTAGATGACTCCATCCAACACTCTATACCTCTCATCAGTAACCTGTCCATCAATTTCTTCACATGTGAAGTGGTTTTTGGAATGCTCCACCAATATTTGAGACTCCCAATATGGATCTATATCCCTCAATGACAATGCTGATGGTTTCTGTAATAAGGCACATGTCACCTCATATCTCCCCTCTTTGATATGATCAATGCCAAAGTCACATGATGGACTACTACTATCCCACTTTTGTTGCCTCTCTTGCAGCTTTTTCTACTCAAGAAAACATTGAAGTTCATGGTGGTCAATCTTCACTTGGAAGCTATTGCCCATCCATGTTGGGTGTGGAGCCTGATTATCTTGTTTACGTTGTATCACAGAATTGGACCCCTGTACCTTAAAAGGGGCGGCAACGCCACCCGAAATTTAATCGCTGCCATGGGGGGTCCAGGGGGGGCAGCAACGCTTTTCGGAGCCCCCCCTGGTGGGGGTTTGGGGGCAGCGCCCCCGAAGCTAAAAATAGATGTAAAATTGCCTTGTAAAAGTATAGTAATTTCTAGTCAATCTGGGCCGTTCATTAGGCAAATGATCTGACAGTAGAAGTTATGTTCAGATTAGGGTTTTTTGCCCTAGAAGGCAAACCCTTGTATATATGAGGGTATTGTATTGCGGCTGTGATTATGAGTGTATTCTTGGAGCGAGAAACAGAGAGGGAGACTGTGAGAGAGAACAGAGGATATTACAGTGGATCTGCTGTAGGTTTTGTCTCTTCATTTTTGCTGGATAATAGAAAAGGGATTGTGATTTGGTGGGGTGGGTATTAACCAAGCCCAGGTGAACGTATATCTGTGTCTCTCTGGTTTTATGTGTTTTGTGTGCTTTTATTTTCTGCATATTTTATGTGTTTCATTGCTCTGTAATATTTAATTTTCTAACAATCCAAAACCTCTTGAGTTTAGTCAATGCATGTATGAAGACTAGAAACACTCTACCATATATGGAAGACTACTTCCAATGTGGGAGTATCTTTTGACTCTCAAAGGCTACAAAATAGCCTTCTTGCACCATACTTGTGCCATCAACCACTCCTTAAGCATCACCTTTCTGTGCAAAAGGCTTGGTGAAACTTAGTATTACCGATACCAAACAATTATTCATCTCCTCCTTGAGCCAATAAAAGTCCCTTTGCATTGTGTTGGTCCCATATAAGGCTTTCCTCTTATCCATATCTGTGAGTGGTGTCACTTGTTGTGAGAACTCTTTAACCAACTTACAACCCGGGGGCCTCCCTGGTGGAATTCCTCCAAATAATAAAACATCATGGTATAGAGTAAAATGCATATCTAAGTGGACTGAGTTACCCTGGCTACCTCTACACAAATCAGTCTCCATCTCATGTGTGGAGGCTTCTTGTGGTGGATAGGTTTGTATGCCCTTGATCTTTTGATGATTACTGCTCTTCTTATCTATCCATTCCATCTACAAGACCTCCCAATCTGTAGTGACCACCCTTAGAGTAATCAGCCACTGCACACCCAAGATCACATTGGCGTCAGAGGTCTTGACCACAAAGAAGTGATCTATCAGGGTGTATGTCCCCAAAATTATAGTCAATACCGGAGCACACTTCCCCCACTACTTAGTCCCAGGGACCACAACTAGTTGGGCATCAATAAAATTGTGGGTAGTTCCACTGTCTATCAATACCAACATAGGTTGCTCTTGGATTGTGCCTCAGTCTCCCAATGTTATATTATTTTGAACTCCTTGCAAGGATGCAAGGGATCCTCTATTTGGAGTAATTGCTCCATTCCCACCTCCATGTGGTGGTGGATCTCGTTTTGGTGCTACAACACTCGTATCTCTTTCCAACCCTTCTTCTTCCTCCTCATCATCACTAAGATACCTTTTGTCTTGGTTCTCTCTTGAGGTAGGAATATTCATAGATTCCCGTTTTGACTAAGAGGATAAATCTTGCTGAAGGGGGGCTCTTCCCTTGGCAAAATATTTTGCAAATATCTAACCCTCTCAATAGCATCCTGGAGCGCAGTTGGTCTAGTGGATTCTACCAAATTATACAAAGGTTCTGCTAATCCATTAATAAACATATGTGCTCTTCTAGATGTGAATTGATCTGGCACCATGACTGAAAGTTTCAGAAATTCAGAGATATAAGTCTCCAGATCTCTTGACTACTTGAGCCTAGATAGCTCAAAAAAATGAGCTCCTGGCTCTCTTCAGTGAAATATTCCCACCAACCTTTGGGTAAATTTTGCATAAGAAGTTATGCTGGCATGCCCCAATGTAGATATACCATGAAACCACCACTCATGTGATTCACCTTCAAGGTGAAGCACTACTATCTTAATGGCCTCCATCTCTGAAACTCGGTTCAACTAAAAATAGATGTCTAATTTTCCTACCCAAGCCTTGGTTGTGCACTTGGGTGACCCATCAAAAGCAGGCACAAAGAATCTACCCAAAGCATGCTGCAGACAATTTTCTTACATGTACCCTCTAGCTCTATTGTGATTACTGGGTCTTCTATTACCATTGATCTGCCAGAACCCTTGGAAGTTTAGATGATCTTTGAACCTCTGAGATTGAGATTCATATTCTAGGAGAAATCGCCAAGAGTCTCCTCCTTTTGTGTTCCTCCTACCTCATTTCCTATTTTTATGAATGTAGGTATGGTGGAGCATTATGGAACTGGTTATAATTTTGATTGCTCACACCAATAATGTGAGGTGCCAGAACTCTCTCCATGTTAAGATCTTCTTGGGGTCCCTTTATGCTTTTCCATCCTCATCTCCTTGATTTCTATAGGAATTTCTTGCATAGTTTGGAGAAGAATTTTTTGAAACTCTCTTCCATCCATTTCTCTATATTTATAAATGTAGTGCCCCATATGCTGAGCCAAGATTATGCTTTGATACCACTGTAATATTCCAAAACAGGAAAAACATGAATATTGAACATAAAATTGGAAATTACAGTAGATATCAATACATCAAAACATGAGAAAATCATAGATCCATTTCATTATATATAACAAAAACAGATGAGTACAATATCTAGAGGAAAGGTCACTCAAGTTAGGCAAAATAAGCCTCCACTAATCAAATACACCCAAACATGAAATCTTACTGCAACTCAAAATGCCATAGGACCATGAAAGCGCATTCCCAGTGAATGTTACTACTGCTAGAAAATAGAAATACAAATATATGCTGATATAATTATGAAAAAGTGTCGGTATCAGAGATATAAGCTCCCAAGCACAATTCCAAGACAACTGAGAAGGGGTGTTCAGAAATACACCATATGAAAAATGCATCCCTACGGTTGAATAACTCTCTACCACTGAATCACTGCTAGGAGATGGCTGATATTACAAGAAAATGGTCGCAACTTCTCCCTCCTAGCTTCCCCAATGAAGGGCTGGTCCCCTCACTAGAAAATTAGCTCACCAATTGGGTCCTTCAACCCCCCATTTCACTTCCCTGCAAAATAACACAGTTTCTGAAGGATACTCCATTGTAAATGATGGAAAAATATTTCCCTGATGCTGGATGGTGGAATAATGCTCAAGGAACCTCCTTGATAGCCTCCTGGATGAGGGGTTGCTCCCCTCTCTGAAAGACAAGCTCAAAATCTGGGTCTATCAACCCTCCACTGCTACTACCTATTGTGTTACGAAATGGGCATGTATTTACTATTAAGTTCATCATCGTTTTCCTTGATTCTTATATTTTTCATATCTTAATGCACTAATATATTGAGGAATTATGGTAAGAAATGAAGGAATTATTTGCAGTTATGATTTAACTAACTTTTACCCTTCTTTATGCAAGAAAGAGACAAAAGGAATGATTGTTGTTCCTTGACGTTGGAACAGTAGAATCCGACAAGCAAAGGAAGGAATGCGTCATTTGTGGGCAAGGCTGAGAGAAAATTAGAGGGATCATCATGGAATAGGAAATATGTCTTAAGTTAGAAATCAGTTCTCAATCCCTCAGGATTGGGAGATCATGAGAGATCGCATTTACCATTTACTCTTTACACCTTTCTGATTATAAAAGAAAGTGATTGTAGGAACAAAGGGGAGGAATCTATGTTATTTTTCAAGTTGTAAGTTTAATTACAGACTTGCGTCATTGGAGAACGTGATTATATTGTAATGCTAGTCAATTTCGATGATTAATATATAATTGAAGTTGTTGTTCTCTCGCATTATCTGAAGTAAATTAGCGGTGTTCACTGGCGGCTAAGGGCCCGGCCTCTGGTGGAGTTAACTGATTCCTTTTGTTATATTTCTGATTCTTCTAGAGTTTGGTTGGTTTGATGATTTCTTGTTCCCATGAGTTTATTTTATTATTTTTTCATTACTTTCTTGTATGAGGTAGTGTATGTTCTATTTATAATTTACTTCACTATCATTTGATTTGAGTCTTGTTAATTACAGCGTGAATTATCTAGATAGTGCACTGCATTGATTTAATCATCTCTAAGAGTTTGATTATTGCTATTAGACTCTTAGAAGTGGTACCATTCTGTTGTACGGTACAACAAC
>JAXQQM020090349.1:0-36045 GCA_034641835.2 Pinus albicaulis
TACACAGTAATTTGTCACCGTCCCTACCATTCCCCGTCCCGCACAATGGAGGACCCATTCTGTGACCTGTGAACATTGTCATGCCTTGAAAACATCATCAATGCATTCCTCTAAGCATGAGCTTTATTTTCCCTTGAGACATCTCCTTGCAAAAATCATGAAAAACACCCCTTTTGGCATTGGCGCGGGCAGGCAGTTCAGTACTCGCGCCAATGGGGAAAATCCTGCAAAGAGGTCGCGCCAACTGGCGCTCTGTCATAGAGCCGTAGTCGCGCCACCCAATTTAGGGATTGTTTTTTAAATAAGGATGGCGGAAGTTGAGTTCCAACAAACTCACAAACCATTGCCTATCTTGAGTTGGGAGGTTTGGCTGCAGGAGTTCTATGGAAGGGAAGTGGTTTTGCCACCTCCCATGGAACCTTCCTTGTTGATAGGGCCAATCCCACAATAATAGGGATCCCAAATCCCTCCTTCCCCATCTATAAAAGCCTGCTCAATCCCATGGCAAGCTAGTCTTGAAGTGCCTAAGCTTTGAATCTCCATATTCCCAAGAGCCTTTGTGTTGTAAAGAATCCCCTCTTTCCCTTAAGGCCGACTCAAGTAAGGAGACCATTGTCGAGAGACTCCGGAGAGGTTTTCCCTTTCCTTGGCGAGCTTTGTGAGACGTGGACGACTGGAGACCCGTCCGAAGGAGACCGCGACGTCAGAACTTGGTTGTAATCTCTCTTCGCTGGTTATTTAATAGATGATTATGATTATGGTTCCACTCCGTTTTCCATCATGTTAATGTGAGTAATGTCCTTTCTGACTGATGTTTAGTTACGTATGTTGGTTTCTATGCTTGTATCTATTCGTTTCTTCCATGTGCAGGTGTTCATCCGTGGAGATCGTGGAGGGATTGTGATCTGCCGAGGCTGAGGAACGGGGACATTTCTTCTTTAGATCGTGGCGTTGGAATCCAGGTAGGCTTCTATCCCAAGTCTTTCATTCGTAACTAGGAACCTGCGTCATAGCATTGTTTGATTGTTGCTAGACCCCTGCTGGGCTAGTAGGGATCGCCTCTGTCCGCAGAGGGGATTTACCTCCTCAACAAATTGGCGACTCCACTGGGGATCCAGCTTATTGTTTGATTTGTAAACTGTAGACGGAGCCTGAAGTACAGCCAGATAGCCTTCGAAACGCTTCTACCTTGCATTAGCGGAGTAGATCAACGCTACTTCAGTCAATCTCCGGTTTGGTTTACGGACTGAACAACTTGGAGTCTTTGTCTTGCCTTGCCATTTGTATCTTGCTTTTCCTTGCTTGATGAACCTTCTGGGTTGGGTTCTTTGTTTGTTTTTGCTTCTTGGATTGCTTAGCTTGCATTGGTCTGTTTCTGGAGTAGCTTGTTTTTAATTTTTGGCTGAGAAACTCGACTGGCGCGGTTTTTAACCCCACAGTCGCGCCAATTGGCGCATGTTGCCTTTGTCCAGCCCGCGCCAATTGCTTTCTGGCGCCAGTTTCACACTTACAGTCGCGCCACCCCTGTAAGTTTTGTGAGTTTTCTCATTTTTGAGCTCTCTGAATTTGATCAGTGTTTTTCTTCTTGATTTTCCGACTGCCTGAGTGTGTTGGAGTCCTGTTTGACTGGGAATTCACCTCTGTCCTTTGGTTGTTTGATTCTATCTACCGATTTCACGTTTTAAGCCCTAGGGCATCTAGTGGCTTAGTGTATCGAGCCCTCCTTGGGAGTTTTGGTGTTTTGATTGTCCTGTCAACTATCTGATTGATCCTCCACACCCTCTAAGTAGTTGTTCATTGTTTTGTTGCGATTTTTGGGTGATTATTCATTCCTTCATTCGAAATTCATTTGGTCTTGCCTTGGACCTAGATCACACGGTCCATTGGAAGCTTTCGAGTCTTTTCTTTGCTTTGGGAGCCTCTGGTCGATTTGGGGATCCGATTGCTTGTATTGTTGAGTGAAATTTGTTTGTTTCGCTCTCTTGAAAATCGTTCTCAATTTGTTCCATTTGTTTTCAAGATTGTTTAGTGCATATTGGCTCTTAAACATTGAAAATCAATAAAAAAAAATCTCTATTGCTTTTGTTAATTAGTGCAAATTGTGATCTTTTCCATATCGCTAGTGATTAGTGTTTTGAATGAAGAGTTTTCAATTGCATTAGTTGCATTAGAGATCTCATTGTTTGTTTTCCATTCATTTCGTTTGAGTAAAAGCTCTCAACTCTTCTCTAACTAGTTTTCATCGAACGAAATGTTGCACTGTGGCATATAGCTTTGCATTTAGGAGTCTTTCGAGACACTACATACGATAGGGCTCCGGAAATTGAAACTTAATTGAAGATCAATCAGAAATTTATTCAGACTAACCTAAGGCGCATTGGAACTTAACGAAACATATTTAGAAGGTCTAGGCTAGACACTATTGCCGTTAAACCTAGTAGTCAGTTGCTCTCCGTTTCTTGTTTAGACAAATAGCTTAGTTGGCTCTGTGCTCCCCGTACCATCGCGTATATAAAGGGAGACCCCTCTAGGTTTTCAATCCTTTATCCACAGGAAGCCGAGTCTGCCGCACTATACCCGTGATACACCGAACACAGCATTCGGGGAGACTACCTGCACGTACGGAAAGTCCTTGGTCGATTTCTGTTTCATTTTTGAAACCAAGGTGTATATTGCAGTTCACGGATATCTGGTACACCCTTTGTGCCTAGTTTTTCTTGAGCAGTCATTTGGTCTTTTCTGACTCCCTAAACTTGAAAAGACCGTCAAGCGCTTGTCCTTTCACGCTTGTGTCAACTCTGAAAGAGACAGAGTCATCTTTTTACCGTTTCTCGACTCTTAAAACATGAAACGGTAGAATTTCTTACTTTCCAATGTGGTAAAATTAATTGCCCACGATTACACACCTGTTTAGACATTGCTTGTTGACCGTTTGATCGTGTGTCTTAACTCGTTTTCAGCCTGTGTGTGGTTTTGAGTCTTGATGGCAACTTTTTTAGAGTTTACCAACCAAGGAATCCCCTCAGAAGGTAATCCTGGTCATTTTCCTCCTTTTGGAAATGTTGGTGCTCCTTACATGGCGACGTTGTCCCTTCCTAGGTTAACGGTTGGGTTGCCTGTTTGGTTGTTCTCAACCTCTGTTGTCCCGAATGTCTCCACTACTGTTCAATCAGTTCCTCCGACGGAACAACATCATGTTGATTCCAAGGTGGACCTCTCCCCTTCTTCGCCTGTTTCTGCGTCCTTCTCGTCTACTTCGCCTTGTGAAAGCTTAGATTCGAGTAACCAGGTGGCTAAGAAGAAGAAGAAGAAGTCTGATAAGCGAGAGGCTAAATGTACAGCTACTGCCTCTGAGATATCTCCTGCCGATAAACCTTCCAACCCTCCACGGAAAGTCAAGTTCCCCTGCCTGTTGTGCACGGGAGACCATCTTCTTCGGGACTGCCCTGGCATCCCCAAGGTGCTCGAAACATGGTCCGACGGCCGACCGCTGTTGCCTTTGACTTCCGGGAGCCAAGTTGGGGGCACGTCTTCAACTGGTACTGATAAGGTTCCTAAGAAGTAGGGTAAGATCACCAATCCCTGCAAGTTGTGTGAAGGGCACCATGCCATTCACCTTTGTCCTTATATGGATGAAGCCAAACTAGTTTTGGACAACTCGATCGGTTCTACACCACGCCTTCCGCCGGGTTATAATCGGCTTTCTTTGAGTCCTCCGCCAGCTGATCTTACGACTGGTCAAGAGTTATCCTTGGTCGATCCCACTCCCCCAGAAATTCAAATTCACGAAACCGTCCCTGACCAACCATTGGTCGTGGGATCGGTTGAACTGGCCCCGTCCGCGGTGCACCAGGTCTTTTCTGTCGAGAGTGGACCTCCCACCCCCCATGTCCTTCTGATTTCTTCAGATTCTCCAGACTTGGAGAAAGATTCTCCTGTCCCTGTACTTCAAGAAGCCCCTCCTCCGCCTCCCATGATGGAGGCTTCGGAGGATATCCCTCCCGCCTTCGAGATGGAGGTTATGGAGGATGCTTCTTCTTCCGTAACATCAGGGGAAGACCTTCGCATGTCGATGGTAGCCCCTCCGAGTAGTTTGGTCGCTTCCTTTGATTGGAGTCGATTTGCAGGATTCCGCCTTCCGTCTTACGTGCCTTTCGAGATCACAATACAGGCTCTTGGTCTGGTTGTACCCAGCACCATTATAGACGAAGGTGCCTCTGTTAGTATTCTGTCATCAACTACCTGGCAAGCTTTCGGTTCGCCGCCGCTTGCGCCCGTTACGCAGAATCTGTTGACATTCAATAGAAGAACGAGTCAACCATTGGGGATCCTTCCAAGGTTACCTGTTACTTTGGGAGGTAAAACCGTCCATATGGACGTGATGGTCGTTCCAGGCCCTTTGGATTTAAATCTGCTCCTGGGGCGCGATTACACCTATGCCATGGGAGCACTTGTCTCCTCCCTCTTTCGCGTGATGTGATTTCCACATGAAGGACGAATCGTGACCATTGATCAGCTTTCGTTCTTTGGTCCTAACGTGGCAACTGGTCCGCCATCACCCCCTCCTGGTTTTTATCCACCCGTTGTATCTGCCCCACCGCGGGTCAACTATGTGGCTACCTACCCCATGCCTGTGCCCCATGACGATGCCATTGTACATAGTGTGCTGGGGGCATTGGGTCCTGACTTCCAGGATGTTTTCCTTCTATCGGGAGTGGAACTTTTGGAAGCACCGCCTTCTTGTTCATTTTGATGTAAGTCGGTTAGAGCATGGTTTCCTCCTTGGGTCAAGCTCTTTAAAAAATGAAACCAGGTTCTCGGAGCACAGTTCTTGGTCTTGTGTCACGCTCCTTAAACCATGAAACAAGCTGTTTGAGGACAGTTCTTTTAAGTGTGTCAACCTCGTTAAATGAAACATGAGCATGTTCAATTCGACTTTCTGTTTTGAACCTTCACTCCATTTTCAATGGACTGAAGCTTGGGGGGCATGCACCTCGAATTGAGACATCATGCTGGGGGGCATGCCCATCTTCCTCATTTCAAGCATAGTTTGCATATGTGTGTGTTCATTTGTGCTTTTAAGCTTGCGTAAAAATGAAATGTGTGATTAGATACATTGTGTGAATACATTTCGCATTGGGTCGTTTGTTATGTAACTGATACATTAGATTACATCTGTATTAGAAATTTGCATGACATATAGAAAACATCATCACATGTAAAGAAAGACTCATCCAGAAATAGATATGTATATATATAGATATCGAAATGTTTACATAGAGTGTGTCACATAAAACTCAAAAAATATACATAGTCGTCTTAGTACATCCGGAGACGCTATGTCTCTCAAAAAAACAGGTGTGGTATAAATCCTAAGGACTAATCCGCATGGTGCTCATGATAGCAAATCGCGCATACATAAGCGCCTCGAGTTAAATTGGATAAAACTCTGAACTCCCAGGTAAGCGGTATACCATCGGCGGTCCCGATACGCTGGCAAGGGCATAGTGCAGGATCCGTGGGCAATCCCCTACGAGGTCAAGATCAGTTCATCTCTCGTGCCTTCCCCGAATGGGGCGGGTTATGTCTCGAGCATTGAAACATCTAGGTAGTCTATGGTCCCTACATACGCATGCATATATATAATTGTGTTAAAAATAGATATTATTAACCAAAAAAAATATAAAACATAAAAATCAAAAAACATGAGGTCTTACCCAACTCCTCGTCCCAGTCATCTCCCTCTGGCAGTGGGAGATCTGGGTCTCCAGTGAAGTCAATTCCTGCATATGGCCAGTCCTCCACTACAATCAACTGGCGCCGTAACCACCTAAAAAACTTCGGCCTCCAGGACATCGCATTTGGCCACCTCGGTCCACGAACGCCGGTCTTGATGAACCGGTCGATAGCTCTGGTGGTATCGGACTATATACGACTCACTTGACCCTGGAATATTGGTTATGCATTCCAGAATGAGCGATACCAAGATGGAACCATAACGGCTTGTTCGGTTCCCAATTTCACCTTAGCAGGCTTCTGTTCATGTTGATGATCACATACACTTGGGTTGAGCAGTCAAGGGACTCATCATTCCCAAAGAGGCCAATGAGGAGTTGGGTCTGCGATGACGCAAATGCGAGACTGCTGACAACGACCAACGTAATGGTATGAAACTACTCTCAGAGGCTAAATCTGAGAATAGTGTGGATATCCACCTTCTTGCTTCCTGATCCTGTTTGTGCCCCTCGGCACACCCGTGCCATTACTTCTTCCATCTTTTCCCCAGATGGTCTGCTTCCAGTCAGTACAGGGATTGGACCTCTGCGGGACAATCCAGTGATGAAATAAACGTCAGTGACCTCCATTTCTAACACCTGGTCTCGTAACCTGAACACCTGTTCCTGTTCGTCCCAGATACTGATTAGATATTGGAGGAGCTCGGGCTGAGCTCGTAAACATGGCGTGAGGAAGAACTTTTTCAATCCACAGTTTCTAAGTGCATTCATGCAAGCTTGGCTTTGCATGGCCTGTTCATCCTCTTCTACGTGCTCTCATTCCTTCCATTCGATGGCCATTTTGAGTGATTTTCTACATTCACATGGTCAAAAACCCTTAGTTAGATCTTTGATGAGCTTCAAATTCCAAGCAATTTGGTTTAAATATCGAAATTTTGGGCGAAATTTAAGGTTCGGCCGCTGGCGTGGCTGTTTTGCGAACAGTCACGCCACGTGGCGCGAGCCCTTTACAAAAAAGAGCTCATTGGCGCGGGTCCGTGCCCGATACCCGCGCCAATGGGCCCGACCCTAAAATTTTAAAAATGGCCACACAAAACTGATTTCTAAGGGAAAACTATTAAAAAATTAATGGAAATGAAGAGCACAAGAGCGCCTCTTACCTATGACAGACGAGAAGCTGAATGGTCGACTGGATTTGTCGCAATCACTGTCAGAAGTTTCTGCTCCAAAAGGACCACTGTTGCTTTCCACAAGGTAAATAGTAAAAAGTAATTTTATTTTTACCAATTAGACATATTTATAACTTTTTCGACGTTAAATGAGTTTTAAAAGTTATTTTTATCAAATATTCGCATATGTTATGTCGAAAATGGGTTTTACGCTTGCTTGGTATGTGCAGCAGCAGGTTTTTGCGACTTAAAAGATGGAAACGAGTTGTATTTTATACTTTTTCGGACTCGGTAAATACACGAAAAAGTCACTCTGGAGTCATCTTTCAGCTCTTTTCCGACTCTCTAAATATGAAAAGATCGCCGAGGCCCTTGTCGTTTCGATCTCGTTAAAATGGACACGAATCGACATCCACCCAGTATAAGTTTAACCCTTTTTCGGGCTGGGATGGATTGATTACGAAAAAGGAATACCCTAGCCTATTGCGACTAGGAGGTTTTTCCGGATATTGTTTTCTACCTTTTCGGATCTGGGGAACTATTTACGAAAAGGGACCTGTGGAGTTTTCTTTTCCGCTGTCTTTTCAAACTCTCTAAACATGAAAAGATGCCGAGTTCTTCCTTTGTCAGACTCGTTAAACCCTGATGACATTGGATTCCGTCGAAATGACGTTCTCCGAGTTTCTCCTTCCTATGACTCGTTAAATGCACTAGGATGGATTCGCCCGAAGGGCGGACTTATATCACAAGCATATGCTATCCCCTTCAAGCTTGTTATCAAAAATAATTGGGGTACTCGCCAGAAATGGTGGGGGAAAAATGGAACCATCGTCGTTGTCGTCGGCAGTATGTCGCTCTTGAACATGGCGCTTGTCTGCATTCGTGTCGGGTTGGGGACATCTCATCTTGTTGCTTCACTTTGCCTCCATGGGTTTGGGTAATCTCTTTTGACCTCTCATCTGTTCACTGCCTCGTCGCCATGACCTCTGATCCGTTGATGTCAAATACTGCCAAGTCCATTGTCGTGTCGTTCATGTGTTCAAGAGAAGTAGGCCTCTGCAAATATCAACCTTCCTCTGTTTCTCATACGATCTTGATTCACAACAAAACATCATGTTCCTCTGTCTCGTGTCGATGATGTGGGAATCATTATGGCCCACCTTCGATCAAGGTCACTTCCTGTCGACTTCAGCTCATTATCCAGGAAAGTTGGTCTAGAGACTCCTTACGGTACCTTGGAGCCTGCATGCCTCAATGGCAGGTTCGTCGCATTCGACGTGAGGTTTACATCATTGGCCTCCGATCGAGTGATTCTGCGGGTGTTCGACGTCAACTCATTTATTCGCACGCCGTAGATTGTGCCTTAGTACCTTGGGGACCATTGTCATTATTGGTGGTTTCTCTCGCACGTGTGTTAATCTTTAAGTATTGGGCCCAAAGTAATCGAAGCGTGTTCTTGCATGTTCACCAGCTCACATATTCGCATGCTTGAACTTGTGCCTACGCGGGTCGAGATGGGCGCATAGAACCACAGATTGTGCATTGTGTCAGTACACGGTGTGGATTATTATCATTATGTACATGACTCACTTGTGATTGGATGGCTGGAAACCATACACATTTGCAATGGTTTGATCTTAATTAGGATGAGTACAGGTCCATACCACGGATACGATTACCATTTGCCTACCATTTCGGATAGGATAGTCATGCTACCGCCTATATCATGTAACGAGATATCGATTGTATCGGACACGATCTTTCGAAGCAGACCTTGATTCAACATGTTCTCATGCTTATTTCACCACCTCTCTCTCCTAAGACCCCTCATACTTTGAAGTTGTCTGACCTGTGATAATTTATGTCCCAAGTCATACAGCTAAATCCCCACTTTGTGGAGGACCCATTCTGTGACCTGTGGACATTGTCATGCCTTGAAATTATCATCAATGCATCCCTCTGAACATGAGCTTCGTTTGCCCTTGAGACATCTCCTTGTAAAAGTCATGAAAAACACCCCTTTTGGCATTGTTAGGCAGCGAAGCTGACGATTGTTTTCACTTGACCTAGGAAAATCTGCAAAAGTGCTGTTGGTATTTCTGTCATAGAAGAACGTGTCGTATACACCCAATTTAGGGATTGTTTTTTAAATAAGGATGGCGGAAGTTGAGTTCCAACAAACTCACAAACCATTACCTATCTTGAGTTGGGAGGTTTGGCTGCGGGAGTTCTATGGAGGGAAGTGGTTTTGCCACCTCCCCATCTCCCTATTCCCAAGTGCCTTTGTGTTGTAAAGAATCCCTTCTTTCCCTTAAGGCCCATTCAAGCGAGGAGACCATTGTTACGAGACTCTGGAGAGGTTTTCCCTTTCCTTGGCGAGCTTTGCGAGACGTGGACGACCGGAGACCCGTTCGAAGGAAGCTGCGACGTCAGAACTTGGTTGTAACTTCTATTCGTTTATTACTTAATAGCTGACTATGATTATGGTTCCACTCCGTTTTCCATCATGTTAATGCGAGTTATATCTTTTCTGACCGAAGGGGACCCATGTAAAAGCCCCACCATGCAGCATAATCCTTCCCATCCTTTGTATGGCTGCGAAGGAGCAGATACCGGATCCATTGCCGCACAGATACATCTCTGCGAACAAATCCATAGCTTCACCACCAGTTCGGCGCAATCCGGCATGCGGCGGCATCGTTTTGGGCTTGAAACCCTAGGGCAAGAGAAAAATCACCTGCGCTCTTCATCTTTCCTTCAACAAACTCATTTTATACTTTTTCCTATCACAACTTGATAATGAGTTTTCTAAAGAACCATAAGCTATCTTTCCTTTATTAAGTTTTTTATGTGTTCTTTGATTAGCAACCTTTACACCAGAATCCATGCCTAATGGTCCTTGTTCTTTCTTTCTAAACCAATCTCATCTTATCAACTAAATTTGGCCAATGAGCTTATAATTCTACTGCTAAAGTGATAATGAGTATTAGATTCTTAAGGAGATATCTCTCTCCATATTGAAGGGCCAGGTGTAAAAATAGTGTTTGAGAGTTGTACCTACAAGATGGTTTGAGGAGCACTAGTATTGATGAGGGGAGTGCAGAACAGAACTCTATACAAGTTTTTTTGCAGTATTATTACTGATGAATGAAACATTTGTGTGGTTCCTTAAAGTCGAGCATGAAATATTGTAGTCTCTGGTGAAAAGACTATGTTGTGGCATCAAATACTGGGACACATTAGAGAGAAGGGGCTTCAAATAATGCATGGTAATGGTATGGTAGAAGGTATGTTTAATTTCTCTCTATATTTTTATTTCTATGAACATTGTGTATATGGGAAGAAAAATCAGGTGAGTTTCCCCTCTAGCGCTAAGAGGGTGAAAGGGATATTATAGCCTGTGAACAGTGATGTGTTTGGACCTGTGCCACTTTGATCATTGGGTAATTCTATGTACTATGTCTCATTTATAGATGACTTCTAGAGGAATACATAGATATATTTCCTTAGGAAGAAATATGAAATCTTTGACAATTTTAAATAATTTAAGGCTTTGGTGGAAAATCCGATAGAGAAGAAGATTAAGGTGTTGAGGACTAATAATGGTGTAGAGTTCCGCAAGGAATTTGAAGAGTTCTGTAAGAAATTTGGTATAGCACGACAAAATACTACTCCATAAACACCTTAGAAAAATGGATTTTTAGAAAGAATGAATAGGAGGTTGATGGAAAAGGAAAGAAGCATGCAGTGGCGATTGATTAGGGCAGGAATTATGGGCAGAGGTAGTGGATATTGCATGTTACCTGTTTGAAAGATCACCTTCATCATCATTGGAGGATAAGGCTCCACATGAGCTATGGAATGGTAAGAAACCCTCTCTCTCACATCTCAAGGTATTTGGTTGTGATGCATAAGTACATTTTCTAAAAGAGAAAAGAACCAAGTTAGATTGTAAATCTAAAAGATGCATCTTTATTGAGTATAAGGAAAGGATGGTTTAAAAGGTTACAAGATTTGGAACCCAAAAAAAAGGAAGGTTTTGTACAATCGAGATGTAGTGTTTATATAAGTGAAAGATGTTATTAAACATGAAGTCCTGTCAAAGGAAAAGGAACCAATGAAGATAGAGTTTGAAGTGGAGGAGGAAGAATCAAGGCTCTATAGAAGAATAGGAATCAGAAGTGGAGGAAC
Source organism: Pinus albicaulis (assembly GCA_034641835.2). Taxonomy (NCBI): domain Eukaryota; kingdom Viridiplantae; phylum Streptophyta; class Pinopsida; order Pinales; family Pinaceae; genus Pinus; species Pinus albicaulis. The sequence goes on from JAXQQM020090349.1 coordinate 11,096, forward strand.
CATGCACTATAATTTTGAGGAGATCGGTTCGAGAGAGAAGGCAAACAGAGAGGTATAGTCCATCTTTTTTCTATTCAAATTTTTCTTTATCTATTATTGATGATGATCCCAAAACTGTAAGGGGGGCAATGGATTCAGAGGATGGAAAAGGAAATGGTTGAAGAAATGACATCCTTGGACAGAAATAAGGCTTGGAACCTGGTGGAGTTGTCATCTGGAAGGAAATCCATTGGCAGCAAATGGGTGTTTAAGAAGAAGATGAATACATAAGGGAGGGTGGATAAATACAAAGCTTAGTTGGTCGCAAAAGGTTATTCCCAAGTGTTAGGAATTGATTTTTGTGATATGTTTTCTCCTATTGCTCAGATATCTTATATTAGATTACTTTTATTTGTTTTTGTTTCTTTTTATTTTGAGGTGGAACAGATGGATGTGAATACAACATTTCTTCATGGGGATTCAGAAGAAGAGAGCTACATGAACCAACCAAAAGGCTTTGTCGTGAAAGGTAAGAAAGAACTGGTATGTAGGTTAAAAAATTATTTGTATGGGTTAAAGCAGACACCAAGGATGTGGTATCAAAAAATTGAAACATATATACATGGACTTGGATTCACAAGGATCAAAGTGGATCATTATGTGTATCTTAAATTAATTGGTAACCATGTTATTTATTTGGTCTTGATGTGGATGATATGTTGTTGATTGGAAATGACAAAGAAATTGTCCTCTAAATTTGATATGGAGGATATTGGTGCTCTAAACTATATTTTGGGCATGGAAATTAAACGAGATCAGGAAAAGAGAAAGTATTGGACAACAGTGAAGCAGGTTTTCAAGTATTTGCGTGGCACTAGTGATTATGGTTTGTGCTACTAAGGAAGACCAATATTGGACACAATTTTGGACATACATGGGTTTATTGATGTAGATTGCACTGGATATCTCGATTAGAGAACATCTACAAGTGGGTATGTGTTTAACCTATTTGGAGGAGCAACCATTTGGCTGAGTAAGATACAATCTGTAGTGGCACTTTCAACTACAAAGGCTTAATACATGGTTGCCACTCATGCAAGCAAGGAAGCAGTTTGTTTGCAGAGATTGTGTTCAAGTATGGGGTTGGTATAGTGAGATTTAAGGATAGATTATGATGGAAAAAGTGAAATTTACTTGGAAAAGAACCCTATTTATCATTCAAAGACAAAGGATATTGATGTTTAGTATCACTTTGTGAGGGATGTGGTTGAAGAGAAAAAGGCGTTCTTGGTAAAGGTGGACACTTTGAATGATCTTAATGGGGTATGTTAGTAATTTTGTGCTAATTCCTCTTTCAAATTATCAAACCAATGTTTTATATGTGCTTAAGGGTTCAAGTTATCTTGCAAGTTATTGAGTCTCATGATTATTTTTCATGTTAATTTTATGAACAATTTAACATAAAATAAAGACTAAATAGAAGAAAATAAAAGTACAGTACATCACCATACAACACATCAACACAGGGATTTGATGAATGAGTTCACCCCTCCTGGGCTACATCTCCTTGGTCCAGCTTCCATGGCTTGGGCCTCTATATTATACTCAAATTTGAAAAATGAAGTGTTTACATTGATTTTCTTCTCTTGAAACCTGTTCCAATGAGTTCAGAATTCCCAAAAATGGTGCCTTGGGCTCTTTCTGCTCCTGATTTAGACGAAAACTGACTGAATTATGACCTTTTCAGTTTGTTCCACAATTCCCTCCCTAAATTTAGCTAACTACCACTAATTCGGGCTAGTTGACACCAAATATAGCCTTTCCACCGAATTTATCAGACCGCCAATTTAATCTGGTTTAGATTAATTAAACCGAATTCAACTAATTAAGCGGGATTAGTGCATAAATCTGTGCTTTGTGATAATTCTGGATTAGTGCTAATTAATGGAGATTAGTAGTTAAATAATCTCGGATTAGCGTTAATGATCCACGCTGATGGCTAAGCGCTCCTCCTGTTGGTCGATGGTCATGGGTTATGGTCGCATGCATTGGGGGCTAGCCCCCTCTCCCCCCAACGGCGGACTTAACAAAGTTTAAATAGTAGTGCTGATGCATATAGGTTAAGAACCATATGTAGAGGAGTTGGGGGCTAGTTTGGCAGAGGTCCCACATTCAACCCCTGTTGGTCCCTTCGGCGCATCACCATAATTTTTCTCCGCCATGAGGGGGACACGTGGCAGCCCCAGGCTCAGCGATGTGCATCTGCCTCATTGGCCCAAACTTCAACCATTAATAAAATTCCAACATCATAAATTCGAACCAATCCCCAGCTGCCACTTGGCAGTCTCACATTCAATGGAAGAAAATTGACCAAAAGTTTACATGCCCAGTCAACATGCCACGTCAGCAGTACGCACTACTGACTGGGCTCCATTTCTGCATTTTTTTTTCAAATTTTTCCTATTTAGTAAACGAACAGAACTCATTATAAAGCCATAAATAGTCCATTTTGCTGAAACGAGTTGTGCCAGATTCAGAACGACGAACACTACGCAGTCGTTCTGGTTTTTCATCATTCCGAGAACTTTGATTTTTGAGAACAATTCTGAGCACCTGATCATTCCTTCCCATTGGAAGCTTTTAGACCCAAAAATATTTTTCATTATTGAACATGTGGATGAGGGTACAGTTCCCTCACCCTTCCAATCTCAATCCACTAGAATTTTCCTAAATTCAACACTTTGAGCTTTTCATAAAAACTAATCTTTTTTCTTGATTCTGGAGACCCTTTCTTGCTATTGTAGACATTGTCATGCTGCAATTTCCTAGAATTTTCAGAACATAAAGTTTTCCTTGATGAAATAAATGTGTTCCCACCTCGATCGTCAATCAAAGGAAACTTGAAAACTTTCTCACCTCAAACACTGTCGACATGGCAATTTTTAGTTTGTCTCGCCTTGTGCTTGGCTCGAATCTTAATCAAATGTGATTGCCATCGCCATGCAGCATCCCATTTCAAATACCATACTTTTTGAAACCCACAAGAAGAAATTTTAAACCCAATTCCCTCTTTTTCAAATTTTTTGGGCACTTTCACTTTGACCTTTGCACTCTCTTGCACTGGCATATTGTTTTTATCACTGTTCAACACTGATGTGGACTGTTGCAAATATTTCACATATTGTTTACCTCTTTTCAAAGGCAACATGTTAGAGCCCTGAAACATCTTATTACAAACATCAGCAACTTCAATGAAATCGTCTTGTTCATTTGATGCTTATTTTTGAAAGGTCTCATTCAAAACATCACTATGCTTGAACATTAACAAAGCCAAATTTTGACTTGTGATTCACTATTCTCTTCATTTCTCCTGCATGAATAAGAGACAAACTCCTCTTATTATATGCCCTCTAACTATGTACTCAACTCCATTCTTGAACAAGTGGTACTTATTCTCATGGAGATGAAATACCTCCCTCCTATCATAAATATAAGGACTTCCCAAAACAATACCCAAAATCTCAAGTGGAACTACATCAAGTTCAACTTCGTTAAGAAATTTTGAATTGATTGTGAACCTTAGGATGCACTTCCTTGTTACCTGCAAGTTTTCATTCTTGCATATCCATCCTAAAAGATAAGGTCTTGGATGTGTAACGATTTCTATATTTAACCTCTTAACTAAGTCTTCAGAAATCAAATTGGCTTGAGAACCACTATCAAATATTGTGTCTATTTTGGTATGCTTTGAAACAACTCTAATATGAAAGAGTTCAATTCTTGTATGTTCATCTTGAGTTACATTAGAATAGCTTGAAGAACTAGTGCTTTCTATGTTCTTACCTTTCAAACCCATTCTTTTAATCTTGGTTTCATCTTCTGAATCTAAATCTAAGTCATGTTCAATGATTGCAGCTATTTTCTCCTTCTCTTTGGTTTTAATTTTGTTTGGCTTCAACTCTGGATGGAGTTTTCAACAATGGTCTTCATCATGGCCATTTTTAGATCAATGTTTACATGTGAGTTTCTCTTTCTCTATTTTAATAGAACCATTTTTTTTCCTCTTCCATTAAACATACCCTTTCCTTTACATTCATACTGAAGGAAACTATCACTTTTCTCACTTGCACTATGTTTCCCTCTTGCTTCTAGATGTGTAGCTTGAACACAAACCTCATCTAAGTTTGTGGGATTGAACATGAGAATAGTATGTCTAAGAGAGTTGTGCAAACCCCCAATATACTTTTAAAAAGTTTCTTGAGAAGATAAATTGACACCCAAAATAAGAGCTCTTCTCCTAAATTCATGAGTGTAATCTTGCACACTTTGACCTTTCAATTGTCTAAAATTTTTCTAGCCCATAATGGATTTTTTCATGTAAGCTAAAGGGTAAAATTTCATTTTAATGGCAGCAATAGAATTATACAAAGACATTGAGATCTTACCATGGTTTTTAATCTCATCTTGTGTCCTTGCTTCCCACCATACAAGTGTTGCACCCTCCATTCTCAAGGAAGCCAATTGAATCTTTATGTCATCCTCTTAAACATTCTGAATTCTGCAATAAACCTACAACTGATGAATCCAATTATCTAGCTTCTCTACATTCACTTAACCATTATACCTCAAAATCTCAAATTTAACATCAATTTTAAGTAAGGGGGATTTACCAACTCTTTTTGAATTTTTTTTATGAACAGATGGAAGGGTTATGGTAGTGGAAGATGATGAAGAGGAAGGTGAAGATGGTGGTAAGGATGATGGTGGAGTGGATGGTAGTTATTACAATCTCCATGGCCTCCTCCTCCTGGATAACACTCTCCTCTTGGAGGCCTACAACTTTATCCTTGCATCCTTAAATTCCTCTCCTCATAGAGGACCTTCACCATCTCAGTCATATCAAAAAATTCCTTTATGAATGCTCTCTCATCTTCTATCATGGCAGGTTCTCCTTCATGATACATGCTCACTAAAGACTCAACTTCAACTTGAGGATTTGTTGGTGTTGAATACTTTGGAAACCTTTCTCTTCTTCCTATTGACCCAACTGCAAGGCTCTCAACCAGCTTCCCTTCTCATATTTTGAGTTTTAACCTTCTAAGCATGACACAAACTTGCAAACAATTAGATCCCTTCTTGCATAACAAACCTAAATCTATGATACCAAAAATTATCTGAATGGGGTATGTTAGTAATTTTGTGCTAATTCCTCTTTCAGTTTATGAAATCAATGTTTTATATATGCTTAAGGGTTCAAGTTCTCTTGCAATTTATTGAGTCGCATGAGTGTTTTTCATGTTAATTTTCTAAAAAAATTAACATAAAAGAAATATTGAACAGCAGCAAATAAAAGTACAATGCATCAACACAGGGATTTGATGAAGGATTTCACCCCTCCTGGGCTACATTTTCTTGGTCCAGCTTCCATGTCTTGGGCCTCTATATTATGCTCAAATTTGAAAAATGATTTGTTTACAATGCTTTTATGCTCCTGAAACCTACACCAATGAGTTCAAAATGGCCAAAAATGGTGCCTTATGCTCTTTCTGCTCCTGATTTGGTCAAAAAATAACTGAGTTATGACCTTTTCAATTTGTTCCACAATTTCCTCCCTAAATTTAGCTAACTGCCACTAATTCGGGCTAGTTGGCGCAAAATATAGCTTTTCCGCCGAATTTATCAAACTGCCAAGTTAATCTAGTTGAGATTAATTAATCCGCATTAAAGTAATTAGGCAAAATTAGTGCTTAAATCTGCGCTTTGTGATAATTTTGGATTAGTGTTGATTAATGGAAATTAGCAGTTAAATAATATTGGATTAGCGTTAATGGTTTGCGCTTATGGCTAAGCGCTCCTCCTATTCTTCGGTGGTCATGGGTTATGGTCGCATGCATTGGGGGCTGGCCCCCCTCTCCGCCCAATGGTAGACTTAACAAATTTTAAATAGTAATGGCGTTGCATATAGGTTGAGAACCATATATAGAGGAGTTAGTAATGACATGCGCTAGTTTGGCGAAGGTCCCAGGTTGGACCCCCGCTGGTCCCTCCGGCCCACCACCATAATTTATCTCCACCATGAGGGGGACACATGGCGGCCCCAGGCTCAACCACGTGCCTCCTCCTCATTGGCCCAAACTTCAACCATTAATAAAATTCCAACACCATAAATTCGAAACAATCCCCAACTAAGACTTGACAGTATCACATACAACGGAGGAAAATTGACCAAAAGTTGACTTGCCTAGTCAACATGCCACGTCAGCAGTACGGACTGCTGACTAGGCTCCATGTCTGCATTTTTTTTTCAAATTTTGCATGTTTATTAAAACAAACATAACTCATTTCTAAAGCCATATGGAGTCCATTTCACGTAAAACTATTTGCACCAGATTCAGAACGACGAAAACTACTTAGTCGTTCAGGTTTTGTGTCATTCCGAGAACTTTGATTTTTGAGCATAATTCTGAGCACCTGATAATTGAAGAATGTTGCAAATGCATTGACAAAGTCTATGAGCACTGAGAATTTTTCTTGGTGCAGAGAAACAATGGGTGTTGCATCCCTAAACCAATGATTATGCACTCTTGTGGCCCCCTGTGTGGAAATAAAACAACAAGTGAAAGAATGTTGGGTATGGGTTATATTCTTTCCACACCTAGGTCCACACGGTCCGAGGAAAAAAAATATTCTTACCCAATAATATTTGGGTGGACCGAAGGATGGTGAGCGAACCTACCCATGGTTTCGTGCATGGTTTTTGTGCATGTTTTTTTGGGCATGATGGTTTTTCCCAGGGCATTTTGTAGATCCGGTCAAGGGAACTATGATTATGTAATAATCCAGAGTAAATGGATTGGGTTTTATAAATGCTTCGCATGTATATAATGTATTGTAACATTGATAGGAATGTAATGAAAAATTAATTTGGTTTTCCTGGTTTTGGGTTCCAGAAGAAAATCTCTGTGTATATTTTTTCTTTTTATGTTCTCTCCATTGTATATTTTTTTTGTTTTAAGAATTTGTTTGTAAGTAATTTTTGTACAAGGTTAAAACCTACACTTCTTCCCCCCAAGGAGGATAATAGTCAACATAGCTAGAATTATGGAGTGGAATGGTGTAATAACAATAAAAATCCCACTTTTATGTGCATGTACCATTTTTAAAAGGTGCACTCAAGGAAGTCATTTTAAGGACTTAGGATAAAACATATGCACTTTTAAACTTTATGTTCATTTGAATAATGAATTAGCCACCTAGGAGTAAGCCCTTCATCACTTAGCCCTTAACCCCATTTCCCACTCATGGAGCCCTAGCCCCACATACCCTCTTGATTGACTTGGTCTGCAGTAGGAGTGTATTTTTATCCATATGTGTGTGATTACATATTTACATAACTAGGCTCATTGGCATTTAGCACATAGGCTCACTAGCCTAAAATCACACAGTATCTCTAGCCTCAAAACATATATACATAGGCATGTTGGCCTAAACACATAGTGTACATAGGCATGCAAGCCCCAAAATATATCTTGTCTAAATATCCTAAACATGATATGTTCAATATACATAGGGGTCATCCTGGGGGTGTGCATGAAATATATAGTAATTATGAAACATTAACCCAAATTCTATAGTGAGCCAATAGATGTTGGTGTATATTATAAATTATCCCATTAACCAACTAACAACTAGAAATAGTGACACTATAAAGAACAATCATCAACTATTAAAAACAAAAGCCATAGTTGTTACAAAATTTTCTAATTCAAAATTTCTCCATTGAATCCAAGAATAGAAACTTTCTATGATTGAGTTTGTTAGAGTCGGTCTTTACAGCCCTCCGTCAGAGATCATTTCTCTATTTGCATTTCATTGTTTCGGTGTCTCATTCCTCTCATTCATCTGCATTCCGTTAGGGGCATGCCATTTACTGACGGAAGGGTTTGGTTTTCTTGTTTCCCTCATGCTTGTACCTGCTGGGTTAGTCAAAATTTCTCCAAAATCATCAAAGTTTATTTTAAGTCATTTGCAGTCATAAATGCTATTTTAGTCAAAAGAGTCATTTTAGTTTCTAAGTCTAGGGTTCGGTCTTATGAAATGTCTTGTAATGCCCGCAGGCCATGAGGATGATTTCCAATAAGTTCTCAGTTCAAAATTTCATCATCAAACATATTCGAGGACATTTCTTGTTCAAAACCCTGTTTTGAATAAGAAATTGTCGAATTCATTTTTTGTAATAAGATGTATTGTTCCGCCATGAAGGTTTCAAAGAAGGCTCTGGTTTTCCTTTGCCAAACGTGAACGCCAACATCCCTACAAAAATCAAATAATTTCATCAGTCCAAACTTAGAAAATCAGTGAAAAAGCAAAAGACAGAACTTGAATCAAATGAAAAGTGCCAAAAGTCAAAAAACATTACAAAATGGGTTGTGAGAAGAAAAAATTAAAACCATCTCTTTGCAAGATATTTTTCAAAGCTATTTAACCCATTTGCATCAAGAAACATTCCAAAAATCCAAAGGAGAAGTCGAATTGAAGATTGGGAGAGAAAATTGTGTTTTAGAAAGGTCGTGACTGTGTGTGAAGGTTGTGCGCGGCGCACACAAAAGAGGCGCGATGCATAAGATTGACGCGGCGCATTGGGCCAAAATTAACAGTGGAAATTTCCACAGGCGCGGCGCACCCAAAGGCCGCGGTGCATTGGGTCTGTGCGCGGCGCATAGAGCCCTAAGGCCGAAAAATTATCACCCTTCACCAAAACTCATTTCCAATCGGCTCATTTGCCTCCAAGTAAGTTGAAAAAGTATGTTCGTTGATTTTATGGTGTGTTTTTTGCGTGTTGAAAAGGAGAATTTCAAGTGTTAAATGGTGAAAAAATTTAACCCTATATTCACTTCAAAATTTTCTCTTAGGGTTGGAAGGGAGGTGGTTAAAAACTTGAGTTTTGGTGTTTAAACCCTCATTTCATTGACATGTGTGTTATTGTCATATGTTATCATTGTTATCTCTGCTAGTCTTGTAACATTATAGTACAGTCCCATTGTTATACCACTGTCCCATATCTTTAAATTCCTTTTGTTCCCATGTGGTAAACCTCAAATCCTATTGTTTGCCTTCACTTCATATCACTTAAATTCCCAATTCCCAAACTCCCTAATCCCCATACAGTCAAATGATTGTTTTCACAAGTTAAGTTTCATTTGACAGTCTTTTAGCCCACTACATATACTTCCCACAGTCCCTTATTTCATTCTTGATTCATGTGGCATATTTGGTACTGAAAGGCCAGCACCAATTCATCATTTTCAAACATACACCTAACTCTTCTTTTCACTATACATATATCAGCATAAACTTGTTCAAACACCTTGTCTTCAGCACCATGTCAGCGACAGATTCACAATATGAGCAGGGATATGAGCAGGATAGTGATTCTACTGCAGAACTAAATGTGTCAAGGAGATCTCATAAAAGTGGCAGGCACGTCAGGGAGGAGCCCACTTCTTTGACACAATTGCAGGCTTGCCCGCTTGCAATGGATTGTTTTGGCGTCGGTCATGCTTCCATTATTGAATCATTGCCCGAACTCAGCATCATCATGAGTTAGCTCGCCTATTTGTCCTATATTTGCATAATGGTCATGTAAATCTTGCCGGAGTGAACTTCACTTTGACACCAGAGACTATTTCTGAGGCGACTGGGATACCGAACATTGGTGAGGAGTGGAATAAGAGACAGCAGCTGGATAGAGCATATTATGAGCCTTACATCAAACCTGGATATTTGAGGCAACTGAGCAGGGTATTTCCATTCCGGTTTCTGAAGGAAGAGTATGCACCACTGATGAAGCTCATCATTCGTTATTTCAGCTGTGAGGGTCGTTTCTCACGTCTTTATGCATATCACATCAGACTTTTGATGCATTTTACGAGAGTAAGACTGATGAGTATCCCCTATTTCATGTGTCGAAACATAGAGCGGATGACATTCCTTGTGCAGAAGAAGACCCCAGTGTAGCAGCATAACAGTATCTATCATTATGCGCTCATCAAAATCATTGTAGTGCATCAGCTTGGATTACAGGGCATCTCGTGGGATGAGTTCATTTCTTGTGATTTCTTTGCAGCGCCCTAGCCTCCTCCCGAGATTGTTCATGATGAGGCAGAGCCTTCACACCAGTTTGAGGTTCCTGAGACTGAGCCTATTAGTGCTCCAGTGTATGTGACATATCAGAGAGGCCACAGAGCCTTGTTGCCGACACGACGAGTACTATCTCCACCAAGGGTGGAAGGGGTCTTGTTGACTTCATCAGCGGTGCAAGTACTATCTCCACATGGTGTGGAAGGGGTCTCTCCTTCTACATCAGCACAGGTATAGGTTCAGGATAGAGGCAAGAGGCCTATGCATGATGAGGGCCCCTCGGGAGGCCAGGATACTGATTTTGTTTTGATCGATGTTGATGCGAGCTCTCCTAGCTCAAAACTGAAAGAGATCATCCAGGAACAAAAGGCTGAGATTGACACTTTGACCTTGAAGTTGAAGAGATCTCATTGGGTTATACATTATTTGGAGCAACGTAATAAACAACTGGAGGATCAGCATACATTCATCGAGTTGCGGCAAATCCGTGAAGACCGTGCATTGGCTCGGAAGAGACCAGGTGACATGACACCGGTTGAGCGAGAGACTTGCCTCACACACGTCAAAATTCATCTAGAGAAGCTCTTGGAAAAGGCCAATAGGGACAAAGACATGCTCAGACACATGAAGACTCACTATTGGGCCCGTACACACGTTTGCAAAGAAAAAATGAAGATCTTGAAGGCAAGGTTGAGAAAGGCACTGAAATGTCGAAAGAGGCTGGATCCACTCTAAATCTTGGCCGAAGCTTCCTTGGATGAGCATGAGACATGATGGGAGACCTTCACTCCAAATTTCAGCAAATTTGGAGAAGATTTTGTCATTTTGAAAATTTTGGTTTGCAAAACAGGTTTTTCTGCCAGACGCGCGCTTATGATTGGGACACCTTCTGGAGGAAAAATTGATATTTTTGGATTTCTCATGGTAATTTATGCATGCTTAGGAATGGCCGAAGCATTTCATAAAATTCTGGGTGGTCTTAAGGGCCAAAAACACCATGAAAATCACCTTTCTGCCACCTTTTGCACTAGCAGGAAGTACTTTTGGGAGATTGAAGCTTTGGACGCGAAAATGAGCTCCAAATTGAAAAGATCCACTTGGGTTTGATAGCAGAAATACAGGGCTTTCCAATGAGCTATCATGAGCTCAATTTGGACTTCTAGAAGTGCTCCAAAAATAGGTCCAACGTAGCGCGGTGCATAGAGCTTTTGAGTGCGGCGCATAGAGGAATTCAGCTTATTTTTCACCTTCCAGCTCAGGAATTCAGCCAGCTTTGACTAGTTTTACTTTTTCATGAGAGGATTGATCTATCTTGATGTAATTTAGTAAACATGATTTAATTTTGGCATGTATTTACTTGTTATAGATGATTCATTCACTAAAAAGTGAAAATCAAGTGAATGGATCAGTTTCATAGCTTATAGAGGCAAGTTGTTTGGCTGCCTAGATTTTAGCTCCATGTTTAGAATTGGTTCAAACTGCTCCTAGAAGCATGAGCTAGACCCCTAGAGGCATGGGAAGGGGTTATAATTGTCTATATATTGTATTTTCTGAGACATTTTCAGGGTTGGATACTTGGGAAAATTTTGGCACCTCATTGTACATCCATTTTCAGTTTTTGGCAAAGGAAAGACCAGAGTTTTGCAGCACTTGTTGGGATCCTTGTGGCTTCTGAGTTTTGATGATGTTCTTCTCATGTTATTGTAAGTTTCATTAATGTTATATGTATGCCATTTCCCCTTCTCTATGCTTCTGAATTAAACAAATGAGTATTTGAGGTAGAATTCATTGATTTGTTGGTGCTCTGCCTTAGACTTTTGTTTAGTTTTATATGTTTTCGTCAGTTTGAAGAGGATCCTTGCACTCTCTTACCCTCGTCAGCTCCTCAACAGTATTTTCCATCCATTCATTCGATCCAAGACATCAAAGCCGCTGCCTACCCTGCCCCAACTTGAACTCTGTAAGATTTGGCCTCATCCCCAAGCCCAAAAAGTGTTTTTCCCTTTTTCCAACAAAAACCCCTAAAAATCAAAATCAAACCCTCCTATTTGTTTATCTAGCCTAAAATCAGTTGTTGTTTTAGTCAGCTCAAGCCCCTTTGAATATTTTTATTGAGATTGACCCGGAGAGAGCCCTCTCCTGTCCTCGTAGGGATAGCTACGAGGCTGAGCGTGGTTTGGGGTTGTCCTTTTTCTGCCTTATTTCAGCCTAGGGCAGATTTGGGAACTAACATAGTGGCGACCATACTAGGGAAGAAAATGGTTTGCTTGTTGGTGTTATTTTTTTCATAAGTTACAGACGGAGCCTGAAGTCACGCCAGGTAGCTTTCGAAACTCTTTTTCTTTGCATTAGCGGAAGTAGATAAACGCTGCTTCAGTTGATCTCCGGTCTAGCTTGTGAACGTGACACTTGACTTGTAGATTGTCTTGCCTCAGTACATGTATCAAGTTCAGATCTGATTGTTGATGGTGGACAATGATCAGACATAAGAAGGCTGAAATCATTCACCTGGTGACTCCAATCAATGTAGAGACTCCACTGGAGGACTAACTCTTTCTCTGCGAAAATGGAAGGATCTTACACAAAGTTCAGGTATCCAAAGTGGAATGGTATTCAGGATCTATTATGCTTTCTTGTAAGCTACTTCTTTGCTATTCTTGAAGCCATCCTGAAAGTTTTTCAGAATTTGTTGTATGATAAAGGTGATCAAAATCTTCACTCGACCTATTCAAAGAATGTAAAGGCTGAGTTTCCCTTTGATCCTGGCCTCCTTACTTTTCCCACATCTTATGATGACTCTCTTCATTGTGATGAGCCTGAAGAAAACCAAACTGATCCCGTAGCTCTTGTATATACTCTTACAACTTTTATAGTCCCAGATAGGTATAAACCTCTTGTTTTACCTTCTGTTCTTCATGCTTTTCCTAAAAATTATGACCTATATCTACCAAGATTTGACGGTGAATGTAACAATGTCAACGCTGAGAAACATGTGCAGAATGTTGAGACTTTTCTAGATCTTTTTGAAGTTGATGACAAAGATGTTAGTATTAGGCTTTTTGCTCTTTCTTTGCAAGCCAAAGTATAAAGCCCTGCCTGATGCAACCATCTCAGATTTCCAGCAGTTTGTTAAAGTTTTCCTTGATAGGTGGATGATCGGACAGAACCTTTTCTTGATTATAGAAGAGTATAACCAGCTGAAAAGACTGCCAGGGGAGACAGTACAACAGTTTTCTGCCAGATTTAACCAAGTATATTATTCGATGCCAGCTGATATAAGGCCTTCTCCTAGATCTGCTCTCTTGCACTACCCGGGTGCTTTTGATCTGGAAATGGAGTTTCAGTTGAGAGAAAGGAATTTTGCAACACTTCACGAGATGCAGAACAAGGCAGTGAATGTAGAAGCTCATTTGCTGATCCGAAGGGCAAGGTTGAAGGAAGAAGAGATGAAAAATGTAGATCCAGATAAATCTATATCTCTAGAGGTAAAGCTTGACATGTTGGTAAGTGCAGTAGAAGAGATGATGCAAAAGAAAACCACAAGGAATGAGTATAATGTTCAAACCCATGGCTTGCTGATTGAAGAAGAACAAGTTGTTGATCCAAAACATTTTGTTTCTTATCCCAGTTGTCATAGTGATTGCTTTATAGATCATCTTGAAGAAGAGAGAGTTGTTGATATGACATGTATGCTTGATGATGTGTTTTATACTGATGATTTGCCTTAGTTTGATCAGTATGATGATGATTATGTTCTCCAAACAGAAGCTAATCTTGCAGACAAATCAGCAGCTAGTTTGTGGGAGGAGGAAGTTCACTTTCAGCAGCTCGAGTACAGTGATCAACCGATGCATATCAGCTATGACAATGACGAGGAAAATGCAGCAAATTTTGAAGTAAGTGAAGGATCTTTTCCTTTTTGTTTTGACTCGTTTCAGTTCATGATAGATAACTTCCATGCAATCAGAAATCAACTGCCAACAAGCCTTGATTTGGACCATCTTGAGGGCAATGAAAACCTTGTTCAAGACTTTTCATATTCAGATTTGCAGCCCTCGAAATCCATTGATTGTCAAGTTGCAGATGAGGACATGGAAGCTGGTACATATGATCCAATGATACAAGGTGACTCCGTACCATTTTGTTTTGAATCATTCCAGTTTTTGAAGGGTAAATTGCATAGTAAATCTTCAAATGAGCAGCCTGTAAGAAATCAGCAATCTCTCAGTGTTAATGTGGAGGATGAGACAGATAACGAAATTATTGAGCAGCTTGTAGCATCAGATTTGCAGCCATCGAATGAAATTGAAGGTCAGATTACAGATGAAGTCATGGAAGCCGAAATACATGATTTAATGATGCAAGAGGATTCAGTACCCTTTTTTTTCGAAGCATTTCATTTTATAAAGCAGAATCTTCATAATATCTCTAATGAAAAAGATAAACAGCTAGTAGGATGTCATACAGTTTCAATGGATACATTGCAGCAGTCTTCTCAATTTTTTGATGATCCTATTGCTCGTGTGTTGGATGATGTTTGTTGTAAAAATTCTTCTCCATTGGCTAGTCATGTGCCAGAAAATAATGTTAATATTATTCAAAAGTCGCCTTCATTGTCTTGTTTAACAGATTTTTCATTACAAAGCCCATTTCAAGATTTGCAGTCATATGAGGAGATTGATAAAGGAGACTTTTGTTCAGTTTGGAATCAGCAACAGAGTTTGGTTATTCATGAAATTCAGGATCCCTTTGACAGCTTGCTGCAATCACCAAAGAAAGACAACTATGAAAATTACTTGGACCAGAACATTAATTTGTTAATGGAAATCAATAGCTTTGTTTATGAAGATCCTTTCGCAGTATTCTTGAAGTCATCCAGTCAATTCATGCTTTGCAAGTTTATCAGCAGTCAACTTGATTCCGAGTTTCCATGGGAGTTGCCTTTCGATTCTTCTCTTTTCTTGCGCATTAGAAAACATTTGGGAAGAAATCAAATAGCATCTGCAATACGTACTTGGTTGCATTGGTTGTTCCATTTCACTTGATCGGGTGGTGAAAAGAACAATTAGAGTAGGTTTGATGAATAAGCTTCATATTGAGCATATTTCCAGTTTGTCAGTTGTGTTTAAGTATCGAGTCAATTTTTAGTTGAGTGAGAGTCAAGTTGTGTCGTCAAGTCATCAGTTTTCAGTCATGCATTTCAGCTTGATTTTTTTACTCCTTTTCCCAATGGATGAAGGCATTGTCTGCTTTCCAAATATCTGTAGTTCTTGGCACCTCCAAGGAGCTACCATCCCCATTGGAGCCAATGTTAGAGTCGGTCTTTACAGCCCTCCGTCAGAGATCATTTCTCTATTTGCATTTCATTGTTTTGGTGTCTCATTCCTCTCATTTATCTGCATTCCGTTAGGGGCATGCCATTGACTGACGAAAGGGTTTGTTTTTCTTGTTTCCCTCATGCTTGTACCTGCTGGGTTAGTCAAAATTTCTCCAAAATCCTCAAAGTTTATTTTAAGTCAATTGCAGTCATAAATGCTATTTTAGTCAAAAGAGTCATTTTAGTTTCTGAGTCTAGGGTTCGGTCTTCTGAAATGTCTTGTAATGCCCGCAGGCCATGAGGATGATTTCCAATAAGTTCTCAGTTCAAAATTTCATCATCAAACATATTCGAGGACATTTCTTGTTCAAAACTTTGTTTTGAATAAGAAATTGTCGAATTCATTTTTTGTAATAAGATGTATTGTTCCACCATGAAGGTTTCAAAGCAGGCTCTGGTTTTCCTTTGCCAAATTTCAACGCCAACATCCCTGCAAAAATCAAATAATTTCATCAGTCCAAACTTAGAAAATCAGTGAAAAAGCAAAAGACAGAACTTGAATCAAATGAAAAGTGCCAAAAGTCAAAAAACATTACAAAATGGGTTGTGAGAAGAAAAAATTAAAACCATCTCTTTGCAAGATATTTTTCAAAGCTATTTAACCCATTTGCATCAAGAAACATTCCAAAAATCCAAAGGATAAGTCGAATTGAATATTGGGAGAGCAAATTGTGTTTTAGAAAGGTCGTGACTGTGTGTGAAGGTTGTGCGCGGCGCACACAAAAGAGGCGCGACGCATCAGATTGACGTGGCGCATTGGGCCAAAATTAACAGTGGAAATTGGCACAGGTGCGGCGCACCCAAAGGCCGCGGCGCATTGGGTCTGCGCGCAGCGCATAGAGCCCTAAGGCCGAAAAATTATCACCCTTCACCAAAACTCATTTCCAATCGGCTCATTTGCCTCCAAGTAAGTTGACAAAGTATGTTCGTTGATTTTATGGTGTGTTTGCTGCGTGTTGAAAAGGAGAATTTCAAGTGTTAAATGGTGAAAAAATTTAACCCTATATTCACTTCAAAATTTTCTCTTAGGGTTGGAAGGGAGGTGGTTAAAAACTTGAGTTTTGGTGTTTAAACCCTCATTTCATGGACATGTGTGTTATTGTCATTCGTTATCATTGTTATCTCTGCTAGTCTTGTCACATTATAGTACAGTCCCATTGTTATACCACTGTCCCATATCTTTAATTTCCTTTTGTTCCCATGTGGTAAACCTCAAATCCTATTGTTTGCCTTCACTTCATATCACTTAAATTCCCAATTCCCAAACTCCCTAATCCCCATACAGTCAAATGATTGTTTTCACAAGTTAAGTTTCATTTGACAGTCTTTTAGCCCACTGCATATACTTCCCACAGTCCCTTATTTCATTCTTGATACATGTGGCATATTTGGTACTGAAAGGCCAGCACCAATTCATCATTTTCAAACATACACCTAACTCTTCTTTTCACTATACATATATCAGCATAAACTTGTTCAAACACCTTGTCTTCAGCACCATGTCAGCAATAGATTCACCATATGAGCAGGGATATGAGTAGGATAGTGATTCTACAGCAGAACTAAATGTGTCAAGGAGATCTCATAAAAGTGGCAGGCACGTCAGGGAGGAGCCCACTTCTTTGACACAATTGCAGGCTTGCCCGCTTGCAATGGATTTTTTTCAGCGTCAGTCATGCTTCCATTATTGTGAGATGATTGCCCGAACGCAACATCATCATGAGTTAGCTCACCTATTTGTCCTACATTTACATAATGGTCATGTAAATCTTGCTGGAGTGAACTTCACTTTAACACCAGAGACTATTTCTGAGGCGACTGGGATACCGAACATTGGTGAGGAGTGGAATAAGAGACAGCAGCTGGATAGAGCATATTATGAGCCTTACGTCAGACTTGGATATTTGAGGCAGCTGAGCAGGGTATTTCCATTCCGGTTTCTAAAAGAAGAGTATGCACCACTGATGAATCTCATCATTCGTTATTTCAGCTGTGAGGGTCGTTTCTCACGTCTTTATGCATATCATATCCGGTTGTTGATGCATTTCACGAGAGTGTGGTTGATGAGCATTCCATATTTCATGTATCGTAACATAGAGCGGATGACGGTCCTTGTGCAGAAGAAGACCCCAGCGCAGCAGCATAACAGCATTTACCATTATGCGCTCATCAAGATCATGGTGGTACATCAGCTAACACAGCAGGGCATCGCATGGGATGAGTTCATCTCCCGTGACTTCTTTGCAGCGCCACAGCCGCCTCCCGATGTAGTTCATGATGAGGGAGAGCCTTCACACCAGTTGGATATTCCTGAGACTGAGCATATCAGTGCTCCGGTGTATGTGACATATCAGCGAGGCCACAGAGCCTTATTTGCAGCTACACGACGAGTACTATCTCCACCCAGGGTGGAAGGGGTTTCGTTAATGTTCATGCGACGGCCCATGAGCTATCTCCACTTGGCGATGAAGGGGTCCGCCTTCTACTGTAACCTGATGCAGACTAGGAGAAATAATCTATGCACGATGAGGGAGCCCCTTGGAGGCCAAGACAACGAGTTTACCATCGATGTTGATATGAGCTCTCTAGCTCAAGGATGAAGATCAACGAGGAACAAAGGCATGAAATTGTGTGTGAAGTTGCAGAGAGCTCAGTGGGTTATACATTATTTTGAGCAGTGTAATAAACATATGGAGGATCAGCACACACTCATAGAGTTGCGGAAAATTCGTGAAGATCTTGCATTGGCCTGGAAGAGACCAGGTGAGATGACACCGGTTGAGCGAGAGACTTGCCTCACACACGTCAAAATTCATTTGGAGAAGCTCTTGGCGAAGGCCAATAGGGACAAAGACATGCTCAGACATATGAAGAACCACTATTGGGCCCGCACACATGTTTGCAAAGCGAAAATGAAGATCCTGAAAGCGAGGCTGAGAAGGGCACTAAGGAGGTGCAAAGGCCCGATCCACTTAAAATCTTGGCCGAAGCTTCTTTGGCTGAGCATGAAACTTGATGGGGGACCTTCACTCCAAATTTCAGCAATTTTGGGGAAAATTTTGTCATTTTTGAAATTTTGGTTGCAACGAGGTTTTTCGCCCAGACGACGTCGCATGCCAGCCGCGCTTATGATTGGGACACTTTCTGGAGGAAAACTTGATATTTTTGGATTTCTCATGGTAAGTTATGCATGCTCAGGAATGACTGAAGCATTTCATCAAATTCTGGGTGGTCTTAAAGGCCAAAAACACCATGAAAATCACCTTTCTGCCACCTTTTGCACCAGCAGGAAGTATTCTTGGGAGATTGATGTTTTGGAGGGGAAAATTAGCTTCAAATTGAAAAATTTCACTTGGGTTGGATAGACGACATCCAGGGCTTTCCAAAGAGCTATCATGAGCTCGATTTGGACTTCGTGAAGTGCTTCCAAAATAGGTCCAAAGTAGCGCGGCGCATAGAGCTTTTGAGCACGGTGCATAGAGGAATTTAGCCTATTTTTCACCTTCCAGCTCAGAAATTCAGCCAGTTTTGACTAGTTTTACTTTTTCATGAGAGGATTGATCTATCTTGATGTAATTTGGTAACCATGATGTAATTTTTGCATGTATTTACTTGTTCTAGATTATTCATTCACTAAAAAGTGAAAATCAAGTGAATGGATCAGTTTCCTAGCATATAGAGGCAAGTTGTTTGGCTGCCTAGATTTTAGCTCCATGTTTAGAATTGGTTCAAATTTCTCCTAGAAGGATGAGCTCGACCCCTAGAGGCATGGGAAGGGGTTAGGATAGTATATATATTGTATTTTCTGAGACATTTTCAGGGTTGGATACTTGGGAAAAGTTTGGCACCTCATTGTACATACATTTTTAGTTTTTGGCAAAGGAAAGATCAGAGTTTTGCAGCACTTGTTGGGATCCTTGTGGCTTCTGAGTTTTGATGATGTTCTTCTCATGTTATTGTAAGTTTCATTAATTTTATATGTATGCCATTTCCCTTCTCTTTGCTTCTGAATTAAACAAATGAGTAATTGAGGTAGAATTCATTGATTTGTTGGTGCTCTGCCTTAAATTTTTTTTTAGTTTTACGTGTTTTTCGTTAGTTTGAAGAGGATCGTTGCACTCTCTTGCCCTCTTTAGCTCCTCAGTAGTCTTTTCAATCCATTCATTCAATCTAATACATCAAATTCATTGCCTACCCTACCCCAACTTGAACTCTACAAGAATTTGGCCTCATCCCCAAGCCCAAAATTGTTTTTCCCTTTTTTCCAACAAAAACCTCTAAAAAATCAAATCAAACCCTCCTATTTGTTTATCTAGCCTAAGATCAATTGTTGTTTTATTCATCTCAAGCCCCTTTGAATATTTTAATTGAGATCGACCCAGAGAGAGCCCTCTCCTGTCCTCGTAGGGCTAGCTACGAGGCTGAGCGTGGTTTGGTGTTGTCCTTTTTCTTCCTTATTTCAGCCTAGGGCGGATTTGGGAACTAACAGAGTTGTTGTGAGGACCAAGGAAATAATAGTAATATATTCTTCTTGGAAATACTAAGAGGGGAGTGAATGAGTATTCCAATAATTATTACAAAATTATACTTTAATTTTTTTATCAATCTATCATATGAGCAGAATAACAAAATAGACAATCACATCAAAAAAATCAAGCATAGATAATGCAGAGATTTTAGGTGGAAGCCCATAAATGGAGAAAACCACCATCCTTTTTATCTTCTTAATATTCAACCAATGCTTATATACTCACTAGCACCAACCAGAAGGAAGCACCCACTCCCTTTACAATGTTTCGTTGACACCCACAAGCAGGAAGCACCCACTCCCTTGTTTTGTTGGTACCAGCCAACAAGAAGCACCCACTCCCTTTGCAATGTTTTATGGCACCCACTAGCATAAGGCACCCACTCCCTTGCAATGTTTTGCTGACACCCACCAGCAGGAAGCACCCACTCCTTTGCAAAGTTGTGTTGGCACCAACCAACTAAAGGCACCGACCCTCAAAATCAGTGTGGATCTCCCTTTCATCTCATTTTCAAACTGGATCCACTCCCCTTGGCACAGACTTCAAAATAAGCACAAAATCAATGCAAACCCTTCGGTAGATTCTTCTTTGATCGGCAACACATTATTTTGTTCTCAACAACTCAATAGAAAAAATATCAATCTCGCTATTTCTATAAAAAAATCAACTCGTTCCACAACAACAACTTTATGACTTAGCCTTAAAACACAAATAAAAAAATGTTCTCGTCAATAGTTGTTTCATCAATTCATTAAGTAATTGAGTCTCAACAATACATCCCTGCAACAGAAACACCGAAGCACACCAATCATAATAAATATTAACTATTCCTAACACAACATTAGCACTTCTGGTCAACAGCAACACACTTCTTTTTTCATCAGCAACACTTATTCTTTCATCGGCAAGCACAACAATACAACATCATTCACAAAGAGAAAAATTATCCATGTCACAAAGTTAGAATTTTGAGTACAATGGTTAGGCCAATATCAGTCCTTGTCATCAACAACATCTGATCAACTAAATCTTAGTAATAGGATTTTATCCCAACATACCATCACTCTTATTCATCAGCTGGAATGCTTTTACAATATCTCTAACTTCAAGTATGAATTGTGATTTTGTCATGGGCATTAGTACTTCAACAACATACTAATTCTCAACCTCAAAACGTAAACATTGTTATTTCAATCAGCACTGAATATCAACTAGCAGTTGTGACTTTATTATCTCTCACTTCCATAAAAATATCTAAACAATAATAACACCCCTATCTTACCCTGTCATAAAATTAGCAATACAATTTCTCTAATTTCTTCAATCAGTATAGTAACCATCACATAGCAATACTTAGATAAAAATTATCATACTCAGTCAAAATTCTAGACATGTTGCAAATCTTTGTACTCAAAAGTGCTTACATAGTGGTAGCAGACTTTAATCATCATTAACACACCTTTGTTTTATAGTTTAATAAATTCTTAATTCAAGGGTAAATTACAAGCTTAGAAATTACATAATGAACAACATGATCTCAACAATTTACTTTGATTAATGGTCTGTAAGTAGATGGATTCGGTTTGACCCTATGGAGAAATTCCTATTTCAAAATGAAATGTCAACCCGGCATAAAATTTACAAGAGCATGGCATTTCACAATTCTGTAACACTAATCACACTCTAACATAGCACACCAGGAAAAATTCGTATAACCTCATAAAATATGGAAATAAAGGAAGCTTTCCCACACTTTAGACTCCATCTGTCGATCTGTTGCAATCAAGTTCACCAACACCTAGGTTCATTTCTCCTTATTTGCATTCATTAAAAAGTAATTCTGGAGTTCAGGGTTTAGTCTTCAGAGGTAGGCTAGAGGAAGGTTCAGTAAGTCTTCATTTCGGGAATGTCGTCATAAATAAGGCGAGATTGATTCTTCTTCAAAACCCTGTTTTGAAGAAGAAGTCATCAAATGTGTTTTTTAGAATATGTATCAAATTCTCCCGGCTCTTCAAAAGCGACGACTCGGTTCTGTCTGCAAGCACAATTTCCCAACAGCGTCATCAGCAATCAGAGAAGGAAATTGTAAAACAGAGTTTCAATGTCAAAAGTGCCAAAAGGCTGCCAAAATCTCAGATACTACACAGGATACTGGGCCCTCTCGAGTTATTAAATTCCAGTCTAGTTAGTGCAACTTCTTCATGAAGGTTATCCTGTTGTAGTAGCCTTCACATTAAAATATCCTTACACCATGATAAAATTCTAGAGTCAGCTGCAGCTGTTGTATTGGAGATCTGGGTTGTGGGCAATGACATGGCAAACATACAAAGGAAAGCCTGCTGATATGTTTAAAGATTATGAAGAAGGCCTCACAAGACAAAGCATTGAAATTACAATCAATACAAATGCAAGATTTATATTGATTTGGAGCAGGATATGTCGACTATGAAACAATGGGAGAAAGCGCAGATGGGAAATGGTGTTGTTTCAAATTGAAAGCCACGAAATTGGGGTTCCATGCGAAGGATGAAGACCTTGTCTGCCTCGGGGCTTTTTTCCTTGATCAGTAATTTCACAGGTTAGGGGTGAATCTACGTGGAAGTGTCTGTTAGAAGCTGCAGGAGTGGATCCGAGCAATCTAACTTCTTCATATTAATAATCAGAATGTCAGAGCAAGGCAATTTAGAAGTAAGTGGATTGCTGTATAAGAACCTGGCTGGCGTGCCATATTATGAATCTAGTAATTTGACAAGGGACGGACATTCTCATGCCCATAGTGATTTTAGAAAGGAAATCTTGTTTGCTGATTGGAAGCAAAATGATAATTCAGCTTTGAAGTATGCTTACAGTGACGATGTGGAAAAGGACAAAGATAATTCTATCAATGTGAATCCTATTCTATTCATGATAGAAAACAAAGGGGATCCTGAGGCTTCATTCTCTGACACAGATGATTCTCCGACATTGAGCATTTGAAAGCTCAGGCAGCATTGATTCAAGATGATGGGTTCACCAATTCAAGGCAGAGATCGGTGTTTTGAAGATTGGAGGGCCGATTTCAGAGTTTTAAACTGCATGGACAGAGTTGTGGGGCTCGAGCGACCCACCTGGGCGTCGAGCGACCCACCTGGGCAGAGCGACCCACGTAGAGGGTTTCAGCAGTGTGAAATTGCAAGGGGCGCGACCCACCTGGGCCGAGCGACCCACGCAGAAGGTGAGCGACCCACGCAGACACAGAAGTTCGAAAATTCATTTGGAGCGCCCAGTCTTGTTTGGGATCGATTCATCGGCCTTCAAACAGCTTACTCTCTGCAGTTGATCCAGATAAACCACCAAAGACAATTTCTGGTCACATGAAAAGTATAAATGCAATTGCATTATCTCTTCAAAGTGGACAAAGTGAGGTTTGTTCAAGCAGCTATGATGGTGTAATTGTTAGATGGATCCATGTTTGCTTCGGGAGACCTGAATAGAGAAGCAGTTGTGTGGGATCGTATTACTAGAGAGGTGAAACTTAAGAACATGGTTTACCACACTGCACGTGTCAATTGCATTGCATGGTCTCCAGATAGCTCTAAAGTGGCAACGGGCTCTCTTGACACCTGTGTATTGATATATGAGGTGGGATAACCAGCATCCAGTCGAATTACAATTAAGGGGGCTCACTTGGGAGGAGTTTATGGCCTAGCTTTTAGTTGACCATGCAACAACTTACGTGGAGAAAATCTTGTCGAGCTAAAAATATATATTCGCTGGCAGTGAAAATATTGAGTCAGTTTTATTCAAATGGTAAAAGTAACGTGGCAATCAAAGTATGCAAAGGACTTTAAGGAGCAGTGGTTTTCATAAGACTAAAACAGATTTAGTTGGTATGGTGAATGGTGAATCCAAGTCAAAGCAGTCGAAGGGTTGGTGCGTAGTTGTCATGTGCTAGCATATGCCAAATTTGCTGGTATTTAAAATATACTGAGCTATGTTTATAAAGATTGGTTTTTATTTCAAATATAATATGGCAGTCAAGGTCAAAAGCTAAATTGGAAAGAAGACATCGACCATAACAGGAAAATAGGAACCAATCTTCTATTTTAGACTTCAGTTAATGATCTGAGATCCAGTGTGTATCTTTGAATTTGGTCATCAGAGGATTTTTATAGGGACATTGTATTATTTTAGAATAGAAGGCTGTTCGCTTTTCTAATTTTTTGTAATTTCAGTTCAAACAGCACCCTGATTGTTGGGTCGATCTGTTGTTTTTGTTTTAGAATAGTTTATAAAAATAATCAATTGAGAGAGAGAATTGGGGGAGAGTTAGTGTAGGAGAGAGAACAGAGCTTCCATTGTACTGTCTTTGACAGAGATTTTAATGAAAATACCCAGCGCTGGCTTCTGAGATTCCTGTGGCTTGAAATTTAGCATTTGTGTCCTTTTTTGTTTCATATGTAGCCTGTTATGTGTTCATGTCATTTCATGATCATTTCCAATTGAACAAATGAAGTGTTAAGGTAGAATTCATATTTGGTATGCTCTGCCTTTAAGTTTGTTCATATTTAATGTTTTCTTCTGTTCGACAAGGATTCATCCTCTATGCCCTAGTCGGCTCCTCAGCAGTCTTACCATTCCATTTAATCTCAAATTGATGTTAATTTTCTTGCTTACCTTGCCTCAGGAGATAATCTGTGTTTTTTATTATATTTCTCTGTTCAAGCTGTCTTTGCCTCACACAGCCCAGAAACCCCAACATTTATTAAAAACCTCATCCATATCACTTTACTAGCCTAAGATTAGCATTCCTTATCGGTCATCTCAGCCCCTTGAAGATCCTTTTGCTGAGTTTGACCCGGAGAGAGCCCTCTCCTGTCCTCGTAGGGCTACCTACGAGGCTAAGGTTGGTTTGATGTTGCCTCGAGCCTCGCCTCTTTCAGCCT
>JAXQQM020070098.1:0-115202 GCA_034641835.2 Pinus albicaulis
AATGTAAAAATTAAAAATCAAACTATCACAATTCATCTCATGCAGAGCAAAAAAAATATCCTTTTGACTTTTTATTATTACCTGATATGTTTCTAGCTGGGTCATAATTTGTTTTATCCTCTCTTTTGTTTCAAGTGTTTGAGGCGCGTCTATCAAAGTATTAAATTCCGACCTTGCATCTCGTGCCTTTTTTCGCAACAAGAGCGTTGGAGATAGGGATGAAGAAATCTCTTCCTCAAAGAGGGAATCATCAGGCGTACCATGGCTAGGTGTCTGCATATTTGAACAAAATTAATATTATTTCAATTATTTAAATAACTAAAATACCTGAAGATAGAGCAATGCTGACACTTTACATGTTCTTCCGCTGGCCTCTTTCCGCGATCATCCCATCTCTGGGTTGTTCCTGTACTGCCCTGATCAGTCTGCCACATTGCAATAAAATTATAAATGTAAAAACTTGAAAACACAAAATGAAAACTGAAATAATTTCTAATAGGACACCGGAAGACAGAGTTAGAGTTTCAAATATGCCTTGCATTGAATTCAGTCCTGGAAACATGTCATTGCACATTAAGGCATCCAAACAAGAGACGAGTTGACAATGAAGACCTTATTGAATATATTGTTGGAGAAACTTCTAGTAAACTTGTTGTGAAGACATTAAGGACATTTTTGGAGCAAAATTGTTGAAGCTGATGGTATAGCATTGTTGGAGATGATCTTGAAGGGCCTTGAAGTGAAGCTTTTGGAGCAACTATTGAAAAATCCTTAGAGAATTTAAGTAAGGCACTTTCTATCTTCCATCACCTTTTTCCTTTCAATATCCTTTAAACGATTTTGTTGATATTTAATGTTTGAAATCACATTCTAATTCCTTGATTATATGTGTTTGGGGACTTTCCCTTTTAAATTACCCAAAAATACCCTGGCAATTTTATCTTCAGGATGCATGTATGACCCTGTTGTTCAATATTTTGATTGATAGTAGTAAACATAGAGAGTTAGAGGGCTCTTGACTTGGTTTGGTTGGGCCATTAGATCCCTAACATCTACTAGGGAGAACCCCCCTTGAGTTGGAGGAGAGCTAGCCCGAAGTGAAAAGAGGTTGGTGAGGTGACAATGGGGCTATTGAATTACACATGGTATCACACTTTAGTTTTAGGACTTTATCTTGAGAAGTGCGAGATTTTGCTATATCAATTCTCAAATTGTTTACAAAGCTATTGTTAAGAACTAATAAGAGGTGATGTTGAGGGGTTTTTGGGTATAAGAAACAATACCATTTAAAAACTAGGGTTCTCGGTCCTTGGCATTCCTTCACCTGGGCCTAGGGGCACACAAGAATAATTTCACACTAAACCATGCAAACTTTAAAGTAACTTAACAGATCCATAAAGTAATAATAATCATAATTCCTAATTTCCTATTGTACGATATGATGCAAATTATTCAAACATGAAGCAATGAAGACATGCAATGTCTGAATTTCAAGATTGATGAACCAATACAAGAAGTTAGAAACTACAACTTTGATTCAATACTCTGTGTCCTAACTCCAGGAAGGAATCTATTTTGTAGTACAGAACATGTATCGTTTATTATCAATTCTTAATTGACAACAACTAAAGGTCATCTACCTCATCAATTCCTTCCCATTTTGTCTTTTTATGTTATATTCTTTATAAAAGTGTCAAATTTCTCTCAAAGTAAGCAACCACTGAATAAAATAAAAAATAGTTGAGATATGATTGAGAAATCGTCATTTATTTCTTGAAAGGATCTTCACAATTTCTTTGGTTGTTTTTCATCTCAAGAAACAAGAAAAGACCTAAGAAACTATCGTGATGTAATATAAGAAACAACACGGTGCAATGGCCATTTTCAAAGCCAAACGATGTCCATTAAGGACATGGCCTTTATTTGGTTCCTGTTTCATAGGAGTTTCGGGTAGAAATGGAACTTTGTTGTACCATGTTAGCCATCAGTATTTTTACATGTTAGTGATGACTATATCTACAGCTGAGTTTTCTTGAAACTGATTTCCTTATGTCAATATGTCATCCAGAAAACCCTCCTAAAACTTTTTTCACCTTTCTACCTTTTCAGTTCGCCCATGTCGAAATCAAAACCTCATATCACAATCCTATCTAGCTTCAGCCTTATTGACCTGCCCATCAGCTTTAAAAAGCAAATCCACATCTGTTTCAAAAAGTCTCCCCTATATTAGGAAGTGGCGTTTTAGGACATTTCACCTTTGGCAATCCTCAAAAAGCCAAAAAGCCCCATCTGCAAAAGACCTGCCATGACTGATCCCTTACTTTGCAAATGAAATTGATAAGCAGCCTTAATTTGCACCACTCATATCCCCTAGATCTCAGCACTGAACAAAATCCAATCTCAAGCTGACTATTAGGTCTTTCACAGTGTTTCTATGGTTCTACAAAGGCAGGAAATATATTTCGTCTCATGGAGTAATTGTTTGAGTTTACAGTTAGAGGAACAGCTGCTTCTAAGTGTAACTTGAGCCTTTAGATATGTCTGCAAAACAGAAAGCTACTCATCTGGACTTTACAGCTCTTTTCAGCATGAAAATCACAGTAAGAAAAGGTCACCACTGTCTCAGCAAACTGGTAAATTTTCAAGGCCCAGAACCTCCTTCATTTACAATCAGAGGGTTAGGGCGCCTCCTTCATCCATAAGCAGAGGGCGCGGGCAAATATTGACTTAGATGATGGCAAAGATCCAGGTTTGACTTGAGCTGAAACAAATGAAACAGGGACTCCAGGTTTTATGAATGTGACTAATGATCATAACAGGAATATAGTGGAAATATGCTAAGCTCAAAGGAAAGGGGAGTTTGTTCTGATAAAGGAGCTCATTTCAAACTTGAAAATCATATGAATTGTTGAAATTTAGAAGGGCCTGTCATCAGTAAACATCCAAATCATAAGAAGCTTGTTTTGTCCAAGATCAAATGGAATAGATGCTGTTAACCAATGCCATTACACAGGCAGAAAGAAAGCCCTTGGCTTTTCAAAAAGCACTGACCTTCATAGTCACAAAGAGTTTTTGTCAAGTAACAGGTCATGAGATAAACAATCCAAATGATAAATATCTCAGTCACCCTTAGAACAGTGTCACTGTGGCTAGGGTTTCTTCTAAAACACAGTGATGCTTGCAAGTAAAGATGCTAAGATTGGTGTTTTTTTTCAAGTAGTTTACTTACCACCACATTCAGAGAAAGGCTGTGTCAAACATAGTAGTCAAAAAGCCTTCAGACACCTTACCTGATGAAGAGCCTCCTCCATGCATGAGTAGAGGGCCAAAGCCATTGCAAGTTGCTGAAGCTGATTGATATAAAATATAATGGAAGGATACCAAAAACTGAATAGGAGTCATTGCACAGGTAAGTGTTACTGTTTATGATGCAAAGGTATTGATTTCCCTCTTCAAAAAGCTATCTGTCAGACTGTACCTATAGTGGAAAGAAGGAAATGTTATGAATAATGTATGCTATTGATATCAAAAGGAGCAGTTGCTTTAGAGAAATGGTTAAAGGCATCTCACTATCACCTGTCCAGAAGCCTAAAGAAGATCCTTTTGAGTAAACAGTGAAGTATAGTGTGAAAGCAAGCCATCAAAAGAGCGCACCTACAGTCCAGGGAAAAAGCTTATAAGTCACCTAAGAGCAGAGATGATTAAACAAGATTGGAAGGGCACATGCAATCTCCTGGGACAGAGTTGAGGTTTTGGAATGTCTCCCTTACAAAAGACCAAGTCACCAGTCAAAATACATTAACAAGGCAAGCCCTGTCTTTCAGGAACATAACAGTTTTTTAGCATCATCTTTACAGAGGTAAGGTGGTTTTCCTTACATCAGAAATAGCCCCAACATTGTTAAAAACAATGGCAGAGGTAATGAAGCTTGTTGAATGTTTGCCAAGGTTTAAAAACTCGGGATGAAAATCAATGTGCGGGTATATATATTCAAATAACAAACCCACTGTTTAAAAAAAAAAAACAAACAGAGTTAAAGATCAATGTTAATTCCGAAAGGTTAAATGACCGTTGGAGAGTTATGGTGACATAGCATCAAAAGGTAAGTATGGTGTAAATTTTTCATTTTCAAAAAACTGAAGAAGAGCCCGCGCCTCTCTAGCACCAAGGCGAGAAAATCCGGTCGAAAATTCACAAGTATACACTGTGCAGAGGCAGCGCGACGTGCCTGGCTTTTGGCGCGACGTGCCTGGGCGGAATTTTGCACATGGCTCTTTGTCGGCGCGACGTGCCTGTACGTTGGCGCGACGTGCCTGTACAAGGCCGCCCGACCACACGACAGGCCGACCCGACAAGCACTTGCTGCGCGACGGGTTTTCTTCAAAGGTTGCCGCGCAGCTGTCCAGAGTCCCCAGCATTGTTTCAGCTTTCAAAAGCGGATGTTCATCAAAGTTCGAGGTATTTTATATGCTCCCCCATCAAATTTCAAGGTATTGATAAAGTACAATAAGGTTTAAAACCCCGGACCTTGCCATTATTGTTAAAAACAAAAGCAACCTTTCTACACAGTGAACTGAACTATTGCAATATGATAAAGGCCGAATTTGTCATTCAAAGAGCACATATAGAGATACGGGGTTTTGAAGTTGTCTTGTAAAGATTTGTGCTTTGATTAGAAGAAAGCTTTGTTATGAAAAGACAGGGTTTGGTCTTAAAAGAGAAAACTGTCTTCACAGTCCTCCAGACCTTGCCACATTGTCAAAACAGTAAAGTGCACTCAGTAAGGGAGTTTTGACATTCTTGTTGTTTGAAAAAGAAAACTCATAAAATCTCTGTCTAAGAGCTTGATAATCTTCTAAAAACTCTGTCATTATCACCCCAAACCTGTGTATTGGCACTCTTAGCATATGTGTGGTGTTTTTCTTGATATGCAAACAGTGCAAAGAAGGCACACTTGCACAGGACAGAATTGCTGAATGTTTGAAAGCCTCCTCCGAGCTAGGTATTGGTTGACATCAAAGTTGTCAAAAACAGAGTGATTGTTGGCATTCTCTCACAAGCACACCTTTTAGCAAACTACCCCTTTTTCACTGTTTTTTGTCACTACTGTGAAGAGTTATTAAACAGAGATTTTCCAAAGGTGCAGGGCCACTCTCTACGGGACAAAAGAAGGGCAGAGGTTGTTAATAGTGGGATTCTAACTTTGGAGGCAGAGGTACAAAAGTAGTGTGTAATTTCTTAAAACTTCACAAATGAAAAGGGCCACTTTCTAAAGGGCAGAGCTGTTGGTAATTGCTTTTAACATTGAGACAGAGGTACTAAGGAGCAGGGTTTTAATATTGAAGATTGGTCTTATAGATGCCAAATGCAAGGGTTGGTTGATCTCTAACAAACTCACCAGGAGTAGTTTTTCAAAAACTGTGCACAAGAAATTGACACAGGAGTTTGCCTCATCTTTACACAGGGTACCATATTAAAAAGTTTGCCTTGCTAAAGTGCATCCTGGAGGCAGAGGTACTAAGGAGCAGGGTTTTAATATTGAAGATTGGTCTTATAGATGCAAAATGCAAGGGTTGGTTGATCTCTAACAAACTCACCAGGAGGAATGATTGCTTAATACTACATACAGGAAATTTATACAGCATATTGTCTCATCTTTATTGATGGTTTTCTATTGAGAATTTTACATAGCTGAAATGCATCCAGAGTTGAAAGGTTGTTTTTGAGGTGGTTTATTCCAAGAAACATTGTTGCATTTTATTCAACACCACAGGGTCCATATCTGTCCAAACAGTGTAGTGGCCAGTTTTCAATCCAGCAGAACATTTTTCATACAGTGAAGGCAGTTTGCCTCTTCCAAAGTTTGGTCAAAGTCAGAATGCCTCCAAAGCGAGATCACAGGAGCGGTCCACATAAGAGATATGAACCTATCTCCATAGAAGAAATCAATGCTCACCCATCAGTGCTTTTCAATTTCCATGAAGTAGGTTGTCTTGATTTCTGCCAGAGGATAGAAGAAGTCAAGAGTTTTTCGCCACTTACACATTTGTGCGCTTTGAGATTCAAGGAAAAACACTTCCAGTTAGCAGGTCTTGATTTCAAAATCTCTCCAAGGTATGTATCCAAGGCTACCAAGATCCCGTATCATGGTGAAAAGTGGTTTAAACAAGCTCATCTTGATCTAGAGGATTATAAACCTTTCATCAAACCTGAACATAGGGAAACCATCACTGCTATTTTCCCTTTCTCCTATCTTCTTGACAGTTATGCTCCGCCGATGAAAGCCATAATGAGATATTTCACTTGTGAAGGGAGGTTTAGCCAAATTTTTGCCTATCATGTCCGCTTGTTGATGCATTTTACCAGAAGCAGGCAATTAAACCTTCCATACTTTATGTCCAAAAGCATAGAGAAAATGGCAGCTACTGTCCAAAAGAAGGCTCCACCTCAGCAAATCCCTTCTCTCTTTCATCATTCCTTGATCAAGATTATCTTTTTACACCAACTGGAGAAGAAAGGGGTTTCATGGGATTCATTCATTAGCCATGCAGATTTCGCCACTGTCCCTCCTGTTCATGTGTCTCCTACTCAGCCTGTCCATCGCCCAGTGCCTTTATCTAGTAGGTCTACCCCTAAAGCCTGGGACATTCACTCAAACCATGAACAAGGAGAAGGAGAGGCGTGAACCACACAGAGAAGGAGAGGGCAAGGAAACTGGCTGTGAGGAAAAGGACAAAAGAGCAAAGAGCGAAATGAGTATTGAGGGACAAAGAGCTAGCTGAGGATTAGGTGAGTGCCAGGGTGTTTTCGCAGTTTGAAGATCAACAAAGCAACAGATACTGATGAACAAATAATAGTGACAAAGAAGAGAAACAAAGAAATGAGATATCTATGAACAACAGAATACGGTTGTTTGAGACAGTGTTGGCAACTGACTAGCTGCCTTTTTGAAACACAACCGGACAGATGTCGAGAATGACAGTTTTAAGCCGCTCACGTTGACCAAAACTGTTCCTAAAAGGAGGAAATTGCCCAAAAAGACAACTTCTAGCTTGCCAAGGAGAAAAAGCGCTAGATTGGCCTTCAAAGGCAAAAGTGCAGTTGGAGAAAGTGCCAAGCAGGGAGGTAAATCAGCTGTCATCCCTATCCCAAGCGATGACAGTGATAATGAGGCCCGCATCCTTGAAAACCTCCTCATTCACAAAGAAGGGCAAATTGAGGTGTTACCAGAAGATCTTCAAAGGGCGAGGAATTTCAACCACTTCTTGGAGGTTGAAAACAAACAAATGAAGTATCATGCAGCCATTCATGAGGCAAGGGCGATCAAGTATAAGAAAGAGGCAGAAAAGGCGCAAGTAAGAATTGAAGAGCTCATTGGCAAGTTTGATGATGAAGAGGAGGAAGACCAGCCTAGGTGAAAGAGGCCTAGGACCATCGGGCTTAGAAGAGCCTTGGAGAAACAGAGAGCAGAAGAACAAGCTCAATTCGAAGCCTTTCCTCTCACTGCCCTCTTTGAGCAGGAAATTGAGGAAAACAAGGAAGCATGGCTTGAGAGAGCCAACCCGCATTTGGAATTAAAGCTTGAGAAGGAAAATAGGGATCTTGAGCTGCAGAAAAAGAGGACTCTTCACTTTCAGAAGCTAAATCAATTTGCCAGGCGTAAATTGAAGGTAGCTCAAGAAAAATTGAAGAAGTTGAAGGAGAGGCGCCTAGCATGGAAAGAAGAAAAAAGCATATCAGCCCTTGATATTTTGGCTTCAGCTTCGGAGCATGTTTCTATGGACCCTTGAGGGTCATGCATGCCAATTTTGGGCCTATTTCGGAAACTTTTTGTTTTTTGGCATTTTTGGGTTTTTTGCCAAAAACTCATAAATTCGCCATTTCAGTTTGATGAGTTGTCAAGGGAGGAGGATGATACCAATGGATGCCATAATTCCATGAGCAGGTCTCCAGTGATTTTCAGGGCATTTGAAGATCATTTTCCCCCTCAAATTGGCGAAAAACAGCCTCATTTTGCACATTCTGCCCGCCATATCAGCAGCCTGCTATTTTCTGGGTTTTTGCACACAGGTACAGTTTTGAGGGACTTTCAGAGATCAGATTGAGATGATTCCACTTGCGTTGGAAAGCAGACACAGAGAGATTTCCAACGAGCCATCATGAGCCTCATTTCAACACCGGGAAGGCTGCCATTTGCCTTCAGCAAGTCAGGGGACCTTTTTCAGGCATAAATATGAAGTATTTTTGTAATTTTTGAACTCCAAAAATCTGCTTTTCCCAAATGTGCGTTAAGCTATTTTTATCATGGGAAAATCATGTAAAGTCAATATAATTTCCGTTTTTAGCAGTTGTTTAGATATTTTATGGGATATTTTGTGCCTTGGGCTTTGCAAAGCCTCAAGGACAAGTTTAGATATTTTGACTTGGCCAATGGGATAGCTAGTTGCTCCATGAGGTTTTCCTCCCTCAAGCCTATTTATTCCATGGTTCTCATTGTAAATCGCAGGCTGAACTTGAAGAGAAGAATTAATACATTTGTCATATGAGCTTTGAAGAATACACTTGAGTTATGATTTTTGGACTGCCTCTTGGATGCTTTTGAGGAATGATGAAGGATTGTTGATGGATTCCTTGACATGGTAGAATGGTATAGTGCTTCTTAATATGTTTTGTCTTCTAGTTTTCACTCATAATTCATATTTCTTGCTGCTATAGATCAGTAAAGATTGATTTTGAGATATGCCCATGGAGGCACCTCAAAATCCCTGAATCTTCATAGCTTGATGTTTTCTTCTCCCTTAGTTATGCTAAATAATTCTTAGCTGCTCTTTAGTAACCTAAGGTGTTGTTGCTAAGTTTTATTCATCAGTTCCATGTATGTTGAGTAGGATGTA
Organism: Pinus albicaulis; assembly: GCA_034641835.2. Lineage (NCBI taxonomy): Eukaryota > Viridiplantae > Streptophyta > Pinopsida > Pinales > Pinaceae > Pinus > Pinus albicaulis. The sequence goes on from JAXQQM020070098.1 coordinate 8,895, forward strand.
TGGTTTGCCCTACCTACCTATCGGCTGCCCATAGTTCTGTCCATAAAACTTTCTCTTTGACTGATTTGTTGATCATTTTGTTGAACCAAGGAGGCCTAGTTCCGATCTAGCCCTTTGCCTAAAACTATGAAAACTTATTTGTCCAAGTGCCCAATGACTTAGAGACTATGTTTAGGCGTTCCTGCATAGTTTATGAGTTGTTAGTTTGTCTCATGTGTTTTCCCCAAAGACTGATAGCCTTTTCCCGAAGTTAGAGGGTCTTATACCTCTATGTATGGCTGGAATGTTTGATTTCTATGTATTGATTAGCTTATAGTTATTCCTAGCATGATCAATGGCTTGCTATTACATGTTTATGTCCGCTATTAACTAGTTTGCACTTGAAATCCCTTGTCTTTCACCAACTTATTGTTCATTTAATCCATTTTTCCCGGAGATCCCTTCTATTGTGAATCAAATCGGCCCTACAGCAGCTTTACATCATCGCCTCATTAGCTTCCTTGACCTGTTTGACCCCATAGCCCAATTTATCTACATCTTGTTATCCAGTTTATGTATTTGATCAGTTTCATCCCTCACAAACTTAAAAACCAAAAAAAACCAAAAACATACTTCATAACTAGCCTAATATCAGAACATCGCAAGTAAACACACAGACATCTTTTACACTTATAGAGAGAGCCCTCTCTGAGTCCAGGAAGGCTAGGTCCTTGGGCTCCAAAGCTTGGTTTGATGTTACATCATCATTTGGCTAGCCAATCGGCCAAATCACGGGACCCTAACATAATGGCGATCACGGTGGGACTTACTGAGTTCATGACAGTCTAGCGAACTCTTATAGACTCTTTAGTCCTTCAATCCTAAACTCAGACCATCAGCCTTTAGAATCATTTAGTGTAAACTCTCTGCTTCACCATCTTAGCAAAGTGATGAATCAGGTTTATAACACTCTTACATCCTAGGCTGCACATAAAACTCAGAAAAAACCACAAAAACTCCCTTAGATTGGTTTTTGATAGTATTGGTGGTGGACCATACACATATACCTCAAAAACAACTAAAAATCCACCTGGCGACTCCACTAGCCTCCAGTAGGCCTTACTACCTTGCTAAATTTTAGAATTCCATCCGATTTAGCCACCTCATCGCCACCCTAACATAATGGCGATCACGGTGGGACTTATTGAGTTCATGATAGTCTAGCAAACTTTTATAGACTCCTTAGTCCTTCAAATTTTAGCTTAAACCATCAGCCTTTAGAATCATTTAGTGTAAACTCTCTGTTTCACCATCTTAGCAAAGTGATGAATCAGGTTTATAACACTCTTACATCCTAGGCTGCACATAAAACTCAGAAAAAAACCACAAAAAACTTTTTTAGATTGGTTTTTGTCAAGTACTGGTGGTGGACCATACAAATATATCTCAAAACAACTGATTTTCCACCTGGCGACTCCACTAAACTCTAGTAAGCCTTACTATTTCACCAAACTCTAGGCTACTTTCCGATAGACCTTTCCCATCACTCACTAACATAGCAGGAGATGGTAAGACATTGAGTACATAATAGTCCAGCAAACTCTTATAGACTCTTTGGTCCTTTAGGTACCATAAACAAGCAAGCAGTCCATAGACTCATTTTTTAGAGTAAACTCTTTTTGTTCTCATCACCCTAGCAAAGTGTTGAAACAAGTCTGGGATACTTTAACTAACCATAGGCTGCACATAAACTCAGAAAATCCAAAAAACATTCTCAGATTAGTCTTGGTGGTGGACCATAGCTATCTTCACAAAAACAACCCAGTTCCACCTGGCGACTCCACTAATCCATCCCTTTTATTTTGACCATCCTTCGCCTTAGTAGAACCTTAGAAAAATCACCCATCCAGAACATTCACCAATATCATTCTCTCTAAACTCTGGATCTAAAATCTGGCTTCCCGAAGAATCAATACCAGATCCCATCCAGACCCCAATCCCCCTATCATAGTAGATGACCCAGAGAAGATTCTGTGGCAAGCTTCTGAAACTGATCATCTAGCTACCGATAGATCCATCCGTAGAACAAGATCTGTACCTAAAGCTCGCAATATCCTTCTAGATTCACCTTCGGAACTAGAGTCATCACAAGCTCTTCCCCGAAGTAAATCATATAGTAAGATAAACTTCGACGATCTTGAACCCCTAAACCCACCACAGAGTCCTATTAGAGAAGCTTCACCCACCACTCCTCCTGATTTCCAGCTTCTTTATCAGTTTGGCTCCTATCATCCCAGATCTGCTCAAAACCAGATCACTAGTCCAAGTTCATCCGCCACACCCGGTCAAACCACCACTGTTCAAACCACTTCATTTCAGCCTACTAGTCCTCATCTTGTACATCATCCACTAGCTCCAGTCATGGCAGCCTGGTACGCACCTTTGGTGTTGCCACCGCCTTTAGCTCCTCTCCCAAACAAATATCAAGACAAAATCCCACACTTTACTGGAGAAGACACCACCACACCTCAACAACATATAAGTAGGATGACTGATTCTTATGAATACCTAGAGGTACAAGACGAGACTGTCAGAATGAGAATATTCGCCCAAAGTCTTGGTGGTGAACCCAAAGCATGGTTCAAAAGCTTAGCTCCAAACAGTATCCATGATATCCCAGAACTACATCAAGTTTTCAGAAATAGGTGGGAGATCCGAAGAAACCCCATTCAAATCCTGTCAGAATATAACAATCTAAAACGGGAAAATGGGGAAAGTGTCCAAGCTTACTGTACTAGGTTCAACAGTGTATATAACTCCCTTCCACCTCATTTCAAACCTCCACTTGGTTTAGCTTTGGCAAAATTTCCTGAGGGTTTTGATCCAGACATGACATATCATCTGAGAGATAAGGATCCCCCTACCTTGGAGGAAATGCAACAAATAGCTATAAAAGCAGATGCCAACTTAGCTGAAAAAAGAGCCAGAACTAGATCAGAGAGAAAGGTCACATATAGAGATGAGGTCTCCACTTCATCACCTTCCCTAGATCCCAGAATAGATGACTTAGTCAAATCCATGGCTAAAATGTGGGAAAAGATCAATGAAAAGGCTCCTGTTAGGGACAACCAGCCAAACCCTCCAATCAGAAACCGAAACCAAAACTTTAGGAGGGAGCAGCCCCAAAACAGACCAAGGGATAATGACCAACAGATCAGGCCACCATTCAATGAAAACTATGTGGAAGAAGATGATAGGGACTCGGAACCTCTTGATGAACATCATTTAAACCTCATAGGGTCTGACAATGAGAGTGAGGTGTACCTCACCGAAGAAGAACAAGTGTTCTTTTCTCCTGATCAAGATGAGACCAATTATGAAGATCCCGATGACCCTGCCATAGAGTTTCAAAATGCTATTGTAGAAGCCCACAGGCAATATGACCTTAGAAGCAAAAGAAACCAAGATAATGTCAAGAAAGTTAACTCTGATACTGCTAAAGCTCCAGATACCATCCTCAAAAAAGCATCAAGCAGTGACAAAATCAAGGTTGAAAAGACTGATCAAAGCCAAGCTAAAGTTACCCAAACTAGTCCTCTCTCAGATACTCCTGATACTTCTACAAAGGTCACCAAAACAACTATGGCAAACAAAACCCCTAAACAAGGTCAAAAAACTCAGAACATAGACAAGGTCTTAGCTGAAAAAGCTGAAACAAACATATCTAAACTTCAAGTGCCTTTTAGCTTTGAAGGCGAAATCGCTAAGATCAAAATCACCATGCCTCTTACTAAACTCATTGCCCAAAACTCTTATAAATCCCAAGTACTAAAAGTCTTAAATCTAGGGAATGATGCGAACATTGTTAATCTCACTGATGACATTCCTGAAGTATTGTTTGGTCCAAAGGTAGAAGGAAAATTCCAAGAGGGAGTTACTCTTCCATTTTACATTAGCCTAAACATCCACGATCAAATCCTCCATAATGCCATGCTAGACTCCGGCGCCTCGCATAATCTTATGCCGAAGGTAGTAATGGAAATATTAGGCTTGGAAATCACAAGACCATACAAAGACTTGTATTCATTTGATTCAAGCAGAGTCCAATGCCTGGGTTTGATCAAAGACCTTTGTTTTAGTCTGGCCCAAATACCCGCTAAACATCTAATCATGGATATAGTAGTGGCGGACATTCCTCCCAAGTACGGGATGCTTCTATCCAGATCTTGGGGAGCCAAACTCCAAGGGAATATCCAACTGGACATGTCATATGCCACCATTCCTGTGTTTGGTCAGACCAGGATACTCTACCGCGAATCACACATGAAATACATGATTAGCAGTCAAGATAGGCCAGATAACATTCCAATGTGCTCTTTGCGTTCCGACTTAAACTCTTTCATTATGCATATGGATGTAAACATGGAGGAAGAGTCAGAAGAAACCATTATAGACTTGGATCCACCACATCAGTTGTCCCCGGTGCCTTATGATGAACTGGACACTCAAAACTACCATGATCATGAACAGCTGTGTCTTGAGGAAAGTAAGTTTCCCCTCTCCAAAGTAGGATTAGAGCAAGAAGCACAAACCCTCATGTACTATCAAGAAAATTGCTCTAGCTTTAGTCAGACACCAGCAGTAACTTGTGGAAATTTCTTCCGGGTAAAAGCTTTAGAAGACCTACACATCATAAACCTATTCGGAACCCGAGAGAAAGGAAGTTTAATGTTTCTACCATACCTCAAAGATTTACCATCATGTGACCCTCCTACTGCAAATAAAACTTTGACCATAACCTCAGTAGCTCAACATCTTGAGAAAATGCCAGATGAACTTCTTATGAGCAAGGATGACAGTTATAATCCCAGCATACCTGAACTACTGAAATTGGCTCATATTTTGTCTTTTCATGAAGAACTTAGAAATGCTAAAAACAAGAATTTCATGCAAAATACTAATTTCTACAGAAAAAACAAGGGAAAACATTGTATCACTACCTTTTTCTCAAAGAACAACTTTAACAAAAGCAAACACAGCAAACTGAGACAAACTGAAATGATCAAGGAGAAAACTAGTGGCCATAGAATTTGTTTTGATTTTAGAAATAATACTGCATCTCCATATAACAAAAATCAGGTTTTTTCTACTCAAGATCATGATTCACCAATTGAAAATGTTTCTAATCATGTATTCTTGCAAGATCATCTTTCAGATCATAATCATCAGATTCCTTTGCAAAGTAGACAACTTAAAGATTTTTTCCAGTTTGCAGGAGGTAAATCTGATTTCAAGTTCAAAATTGCTAAACCACCCAATATCAGAAATCTGTTCATGAAGGCCATGTTCCCAGTTTTAAATTTCTGTGTTTTTGCATACCTTGATGATGTCACTATCTATTTCAAGAATTATCAAGAGTACATACATTACCTGAAGAAAGCATACCGTAAGGAAAGGAGTGGAAATCAGATATTCAGAGAGGTACAGAGGGAGGATACTGGGTTGTTTAGAGATTCTTGCATGAATCCCTATGTCATGTTAGAGAGAGAAAATTTCCCAAATTTTTCTTTTCAAGAGTTAAGTGGGCCAAGGGTGAGAGGAGATCCTTACGAGGATAAGATGCTGAAATTCCGTCATTTCCAAGATTTTTGAGTTTGAAACACTTTCAGTCATTGTACATACCATTGTTTGAAATATTGAAAAAATAGAAAAGTCAAAAACAGTAAAAGATAGGAAAGTCAAAAACAATAAAAAGCAGAAAAGAGGGCAAGTGAAGATAGAACAAAGTCCCATGTTCCAAAAAATAGTCTTTCGGAAAGCGAGCAAGTCTAAATGCCGCTACTAGTGCTTCAATGTCTTGTTCAACTATCTAGCCTAATCATAGCTGAGCATGTTTAAATTTATTTGCTGATAAGTTAATGAGTGCCAAGATAGTCAACATTGTGTAAGATTGACTTATCACAGAGCTTAGATTAGGGAGAGATTCTGGTTCCACATGCCTAAAACAGAACCAAAGAGAGAAGCGAGGGATGAAAAACACATTGTACATCTTAACCCCGCTTGTCTAGTTTCCTTTGTTGCAGAATAACATTTGTGTGCAGCTTGTCTTTTATGCCGCAAATGCATGACAAATCGGACTGCCTAATCCTGATTTGATCATTTTTGAATTTCATGTTGTAGATTAGAGAATGAAATCCTGTCAAACTGCTTAATCTTGACAGTCGATCTAGTTTTAGGTAGAGAAATGAAGGAGTTCATCAGCTTAATCTGAACTCCCGGCAGATATAAGAGTAGAAATAGGTAGTTTCATTTTGCAAAAAGAAAAAATATGCATTGTCAAAAGGTTGCTAGTTCAAATGCGCCAAAGAGAAGAAAAAATGTTAGGAAAAATAGTGGGGTAGGTAGAAGTATCATTGATGTTAACCATGCTGTCACTTTTTCAGAAATAACATCAAGAGAAGGGTAAATTTTGCCCCAATGGATAAGGCACTGGTCTTCATAAGCCAAAAATATGAATTCTGGACACCTCCTGACGAGGAGCTGCCCTCCCCAAATGGAGCCACTGTTAGCCATCAGTATTTTTTACATGTTAGTGATGACTATATCTTCAGCTGAGTTTTCTAGAAACTGATTTCCTTATGTCAATATGTCATCCAGAAAACCCTCCCAAAACTTTTTTCGCTCTTCTACCTATTCAGTCCACCCCTGGCGAAACCAAAACCTCATTGTCACAATCCTATCTAGCTTCAGCCTTATTGGTTTGCCCATCAGCTTTAAAAGGCAAATCCACATCTATTTCAAAAGTCTCCCCTATGTTAGGAAGTGGCGCTTTAGGACATTTCACCCTTGGCAATCACCAAAAAGCCAAAAATCCTCCATCTGCAACAGGCCTACCATGACTGACCTCTTACTTTGCAAATGAAATTGACAAACAGCCCTAAGTCGCGCCACTCACACCCCCTAGATCTCAGCACTGCATAAAACCCAATCTCAAGCTGACTATTAGGTTTTTCACAGTGTTCTATGGTTCTACAAAGGCAGGAAATATATTTCATCTCATGGAGTAAATGTTTGAGTTTACAGTTAGAGGAACAACTGCTTCTAAATGCAACTTGAGCCTTTAGATATGTCTGCAAAACAGAAAGCTACTCATCTAGACTTTACAGCTCTTTTCAGCATAAAAATCACAGTAAGAAAAGGTCACCACTGTCTCAGCAAACTGGTAAATTTTCAAGGCCCAGAACCTCCTTCATTTACAAGCAGAGGGTTAGGGCGCCTCCTTCATCCATAAGCAGAGGGCGCAGGCCAGTATTGACTCAGAAGATTGCAAAGGTCCAGGTTTGCTTTGTATTGAACAGTGAAACAATATCTCCAGGTTTTATGAATTTGAGTAATGGTCATAACAGGAACAGAGTTTGGAATATGCTAGGAAAAAGAGTCTGGTCTGATAAAGGAGGTCATCTGAAGCTTTCAAATCATGAGAATTGTTGAATGAAGAAAGGCATGTCATTGGTGAAAATTCCAAATCATAAGTACCCTACTTATCCACAAGATCAAATGGAATAGATGCTGTTAACCAATGCCATTACACAGGCAGAAGGAAAGTTCTTGTTTTCTCAAAAGACACTGACCTCCATAATTACAAAGATTATCCTTCAAATGGTTTGTCATGAGATGACCAAAACACATGATGATATTCCAGTCACCTTTAGAGTAGTGCAGATAAACAGTGTCACTGTGGCTAGGGTTTCTTCTGAAATACAGTGATGTTTGCAAAAAGAGATGCTAAATTTGATGTTTTTCAAGAGGTTCACTTACCATCACATTCAGAGAAAGGTTGTGTCAAACATAGTGGTCAAAAAGCCTTCGGACACCTTACCTGATGAAGAGCCTCCTCCATGCATGAGTAGATGGCCAAAGCCATTGCAAGTTGCTGAAGCTGATTGATTTGAAATACAATGGAAGGATACAAAGAAATTGAATAAAGGTCATTACACAGGTAAATGATAGGGCTTATGATGCAAAGGTATTGGCGCTCCTATTCAAAAGAGATGTCTGTCAGACTGTACCTGAAATGGAAGGGAGACAACATTGAACATAGGCATGCATTGATACTACAAGGAGTAGTTGCTTTAAAAAGGGTTAAAAGGTACCCCATTGTCACCTGCCATTAAGTTTAAAGGATCTCTTTTTGAGTAAAGAAGAGGAGTATAGTGTGAAAGCATGCAACTACAAGAAGGCGTTTACAGTCCAGGGAGAAAACTTATAAATCACCTGAAAGCAGCGATTATCAAATACATTGGAAGAACACAGGCCATCTCCTGTTAAATGACAAAACAGTCGCCAAGGTTTGTCAAAGAGCTTTTTAAATACATTCTGATTGATTTTCCTAGATTGTCACTAGGAAGGTAAAACAGTGGACAAAGTTGACCTTTGCAAATGGTTCTATTTCAAAAAATCAAATACCCTGGTCAAAGTCAAACAATCCTAGGTTTCAAAGAACCCTGATGTTCCTACTACACCATTCTATCCTTTCATATATACCTCACAAACAGTGGGAGGTTATTCAAGTTTGGCCCCCAAAAAGGACTTGGTAAATGGGTGTACAATATCATAAATAGACAAGTGGTGGATTTTGTTGAATTGTTTGTCAAAAGTTAAAGTTCGGGTCAGAGTCGAGGTTCGGGTCCACATATTTAAATGACAAAACCACTGTTTTAAAACAAAACAGAGTCGAAAACCAACATTCATTTTCCAAAGCTTATGACCGTTAAGACTTGTTTTAAATTGATGTAAAAAAGTAAGCTTGAGTGCGACATTTTCAATTTCAAAACTGAAAAACCGGATCTCGTGCCTCCCTAGCACCAGAGCAGCATTTTTCGAGTCAATTTGCAACGTCGAGCACCGGTTAAGGCTGCGCGACGTGCCTGGGTTTTGGCGCGACGTGCCTGGCACGATTTTTACACTGTTTCTTTTGTCGGCGCGACGTGCCTGTACAGTGGCGCGACGTGCCTGTACAGGCCGCCCGACCGCCCGACTAGTCGACCCGACAGGCCACCCACGGTGTTTTGTGCGCGACGGGCTGACTACAAAGAATGCCGCGCAGCTGTCCAAAGTGTCCAGCGTTTCTTTCAGCTCTTCAAACAGGTGTTCATCAAGATTACAGGTATTTTTACACATTCCCCATTGATTTCAAGGTTTTGATGGATGACAAGAAGTTTTAAAAACCCCAGACATTGTCATTTTAGTTAAAGGCAAAAGCAGTCTTTTCTACACAGTGAGATGAGGTAATTGCAATATGATAATACGGGGTTTTATGGTCGAGAACCAGTTTGTTTCATTTTCAAATCGATCTAAAGGCAGAGGTATACAGGTGATGTTTGATTTCTTAACTTCACAAGAAAAAGTGTCCCTCATAAAGCACTGTGTATTGTTAATCTAGGTCTGCCCTCTTTTTCACCATATTGTATCATTTTGAAAAGCTGATTGACAAAGAGACTCTAAGGATAAATAGTACACTGAAGGGAAGATTTCATTGATGGGTTTCTAACTTTGGAGGCAGAGGTACAAAAGCAGTGTTGGTTTTCTTAAAACTTCACAAATGAAAAGGGCCATTTTCTAAAGGGCAGAGTTCTTGGTAATTGCATTTAATATTGAGACAGAGGTACAGGTGTAGTGTTGACCTTTGAGATTCACAAGTAAAGAGGTGGTTTTCCTAAAGCGCTATGCATTGATTTTACACCTAAACTAAGTCTGCCTTTTCCTTGCACTATATTGTATTATTCTAAAGATTTGTTGACAGAGAGTTTCCAAAGGTGACAGCACATTAAGAGGGCAGAGTTCGTTGATGAGAAGTTAAACATTGGAGGCAGAGGTACTAAAGAGCAGGGTTTTAATACTGAAGGTTGGTCTTATAGATGCAAAATGCAAGGGTTGGTTGATCTCTAGCAAACTCACCAAGAGGAATGATTGCTTAATACTACATACAGGAAATTTATACAGCATATTGTCTCATCTTTATTGATGGTTTTCTATTGAGAAGTTTACATAGCTGAAGTGTATCCAGAGTTGAAGGACTGTCTTTAATGAGTGCAGAGGTGGCTTATTCCAAGAAACATTGTTGCATTTTATTCAAAACCATAGGGTCCATATCTGTCCAAACAGTGTAGTGGCCAGTTTCAATCCAACAGAACATTTTTCATACAGTGAAGGCAGTTTGCCTCTTCCAAAGTTTGGTCAAAGTCAGAATGCCTCCAAAGCGAGATCACAAGAGCGGTCCACATAAGAGATATGAGCCTATCTCTATAGAAGAAATCAATGCTCACCCATCAGTGCTTTTCAATTTCCATGAAGTAGGCTGTCTTGATTTCTGTCAGAGGATAGAAGAAGTCAAGAGTTTCTCGCCACTTACACATTTGTGCGCTTTGAGATTCAAGGACAAACACTTCCAGTTAGCAGGTCTTGACTTCAAAATCTCCCCAAGGCATGTATCCAAGGCTACCAAGATCCCGTATCATGGTGAAAAGTGGTTTAAACAAGCGCATCTTGATCTGGAGGATTATAAACCTTTCATCAAGCTCCAACATAGGGAAACCATCATCGCTATTTTCCCCTCTCCTATCTTCTGATGCTTATGCCCGCCGATGAAAGCCATAATGAGATATTTCACTTGTGAAGGGAGGTTTAGCCAAATTTTTGCCTATCATGTTCGCTTGTTGATGCATTTTACCAGAAGCAGGCAATTAAACCTTCCATACTTTTTTTCCAAAAGCATAGAGAAAATGGCAGCTACTGTCCAAAAGAAGGCTCCACCTCAGCAAATCACTTCTCTCTTTCATCATTTCTTGATCAAGATTATCTTCTTACACCAGCTGGAGAAGAAAGGGGTTTCATGGGATTCCTTCATCACCATGCAAGATGGGCCATCGTCCCTCCGTTCATGTGTCTCCTACCTCACTTATCCATCGCCGAGTGCCTTTGCTCCAGTAGGCCCACCCCTAAAAAAAACGCAAGATGACCACTGGCGCCCAAGTGAACAGGAGGAAGGAGAGGGCAAAGAACTACAGGAGAAGGGAGAGGGCAAGAACCACAGGAGAAAAAGAAGGCAAAGGAGCAAAGAAGCAGCCAGATTTTGAGGGACAGCAGCAGTTGGAGATTAGTGAGCAGCGGCAGCCAGAGTTTGAAGATCAACAGCAGCTAGATATTGATGAACAACAGCAGGTACAGGAAGAGGGACAGCAGCTAGATATTGATGAACAGCATAATACAACAGTTGAGGAGCAGCAAGTTGGGCAAACAATTGAAGCGCCTTTTGAAACACAAACTGGACAGGATGTCGAGGAAGGACAGCAAGCTGAAGCTGCTTCCTTGATAGTGACCAAAACTGTTCCTAAAAAGAGGAAATTGCCCAAAAAGACAACTTCTAGCTTGCCAAGGAGAAAAAGTGCTAGATTGGCATTCAAAGGCAAAAGTAAAATTGGAGAAAATGCAAAGCATGGAGGTGAATTAGCTATTATCCCTATCCAAAGTGATGATAGTGACAATGAGGCCCGCCTCCTTGAAAACCTCCTCATTCACAAAGAAGGGAAAATTGAGGTATTACAAGAAGATCTTCAAAGGGCGAGGAATTTCAACCATTTCTTGGAGGTTGAAAACAAACAAATGAAGTATCATGCAACCATTCATGAGGCAAGGGCGATCAAGTATAAAAAGGAGGCAGAAAAGGCGCAAGTAAGAATTGAAGAGCTCATTGGCGAGTTTGATGATGAAGAGGAGGAAGACCAGCCTAGGCAAAAGAGGCCTAGGACCATCGGGCTTAGAAGAGCCTTGGAGAAACAGAGAGCAGAAGAACAAGCTAAATTCGAAGCCTTTCCTCTCACTGCCCTCTTTGAGCAGGAAATTGAGGAAAACAAGGAAGCATGGCTTGAGAGAGCCAACCAGCATTTGGAATTAAAGCTTGAGAAGGAAAATAGGGATCTTGAGCTGCAGAGAAAGAGGACTCTTCACTTTCAGAAGCTAAATCAATTTGCCAGGCGAAAATTGAAGGTAGCACAAGAAAAATTGAAGAAGTTGAAGGAGAGGCGCCTAGCAGGGAAAGAAGCAAAAAGAATATCAGCCCTTGATATTTTGGCTTCAGCTTTGGAGCATGTTTCTATGGACCCTTGAGGGTCATGCATGCCATTTTTGGGCCTGTTTCGGAAACTTTTTGTTTTTTGGCATTTTTGGTTTTTTGCCAAAAACTCATAAATTCGCCATTTCAGTTTGATGAGTTGTCAAGGGAGGAGGATGATACCAATGGATGCCATAATTCCATGAGCAGGTCTCCAGCGATTTTCAGGGCATTTGAAGATCATTCACCCCCTCAAATTGGCGAAAAACAGCCTCATTTTGTACATTCTGCCCGCCATATCAGCAGCCTGCTATTTTCTGGGTTTTTTCACACAGGTACAGTTTTGAGGGACTTTCAGAGATCAGATTGAGTTGATTCCACTTGTGTTGGAAAGCAGACACAGAGAGCTTTCCAACGAGCCATCATGAGCCTCATTTCGACACCAGGAAGGCTGCCATTTGCCTTCAGCAAGTCAGGGGACCTTTTTCAGGCATAAATATGAAGTATTTTTGTAATTTTTGAACTCCAAAAATCTGTTTTTCCCAAATGTGCGTTAAGCTATTTTTATCATGGGGAAATCATGTAAAGTCAATATAATTTCCATTTTTAGCAGTTTTTTAGATATTTTATGGGATATTTTGTGCCTTGGGCTTTGCAAAGCTTCAAGGACAAGTTTAGATATTTTGACTTGGCCAATGGGATAGCTAGTTGCTCCATGAGGTTTTCCTCCCTCAAGCCTATTTATTCCATGGTTCTCATTGTAAATCAAAGGCTGAACTTGAGAGAAGAATTAATACATTGGTCATATGAGCTTTGAAGAATACACTTGAGTTATGATTTTTGGACTGCCTCTTGGATGCTTTTGAGGAATGATGAAGGATTGTTGATGGATTCCTTGACATGGTAGAATGGTATAGTGCTTCTTAATGTGTTTTATCTTCTAGTTTTCACTCATAATTCATATTTCTTGCTGCTATAGATCAGTAAAGATTGATTTTGAGATATGCCCATGGAGGCACCTCAAAATCCCTGAATCTTCATAGCTTGATGTTTTCTTCTCCTTTAGTTATGCTAAAGAATTCTTAGCTGCTCTTTAGTAACCTAAGGTTTTGTTGCTAAGTTTTATTTATCAGTTCCATCTATGTTGAGTAGGATGTATGGTTTGCCCTACCTACCTATCAGCTGCCCATAGTTCTGTCCATAAAACTTTCTCTTTGACTGATTTGTTGATCATTTTGTTGAACCAAGGAGGCCTAGTCCCGATCTAGCCCTTTGCCTAAAACTATGAAAAATTATTTGTCCAAGTGCCCAATGACTTAGAGACTATGTTTAGGCGTTCCGGCATAGTTTATGAGTTGTTAGTTTGTCTCATGTGTTTTCCCAAAGTCTGATAGCCATTTCCCGAAGTTAGAGGGTCTTATACCTCTATGTATGGCTGGAATGTTTGATTTCTATGTATTGATTAGCTTATAGTTATTCCTAGCATGATTAATGGCTTGCTATTACATGTTTATGTCTGCTATTAACTAGTTTGCACTTGAAATCCCTTGTTTTTCACCAACTTATTGTTCATTTAATCCATTTTGCCCGGAGATCCCTTCTATTGTGAATCAAATCGGCCCTACAACAGCTTTACATCATCGCCTCATTAGCTTCCTTGACCTGTTTGACCCCATAGCCCAATTTATCTACATCTTGTTATCCAGTTTATGTATTTGATCAGTTTCATCCCTCACAAACTTAAAAAAACCAAAAAACTAAAAACATACTTCATAACTAGCCTAATATCAGAACACCGCAAGTAAAACACACCGACATCTTTTACACATATAGAGAGAGCCCTCTCTGAGTCCAGGAAGGCTAGGTCCTTGGGCTCCAAAGCTTGGTTTGATGTTACATCGTCATTTGGCTAGCCAATTGGCCAAATCACTAGATCTCTAATACTTTAACCTTATCAGGATCAACCCTAATCCCATGCTTGGAGACAATGAAACCTAACAGACGTCCGAACTCGACCATAAATACGCACTTATGAGGATTCAGACGTATATTGTAGAATCTACACCTAGCAAAAATTTCTTTTAGATGAGCAAGGTGATCATGTCATTTCTTGGAATGGGCCGGAAGGTCATCCAAGTAAGCCTGTACAATATGTCGAATGTCATGAAAAGCGTAGTCCATAGCCCGCTGGAAAGTTGCTGCAGCATTCTTCAGACCGAATGGGAGTTTTCGATACACAAATGTGCCTCAAGGATAGATGAAGGTAGTTTTATGCTGGTTGTCTTTTTTAATTGCAATCTGGTTATATCCCGAGAATCCATCCATGAAGGAAAAATATTTGCATCTGGCACAATCGTCGAGAATTTGATCAATGAACGGTGTAGGATAATTGTCTTTGGGACAAGTGGCATTCAAATCGCGATAGTCGACGCAAACTCGAATGGTGCCTTGTTTTTTATTAACGGGAACCGGATTGGAAACCCATTCCATTAAGGGAATGGGATAGATGAAGCCAGTGTTTAAAATTTTTTATACCTCAATCTTCATGGCGACTGCTTTGCACGGGTGGACAGGTCTGAGTCATTGTCGAACTAGTTTGGCATTGTCATAAATCTTGATTTCGTGCTCGATGATAGATGGGTCTATGCCGGGAATTTTGTCATAAGACCAAGAAAACAATCACGGAATTCCTTGAAAAGGGATGTGAAGCACGAAATTTCCTCAGGATTGCAGTCGGCTCCAATCTGAATATTTTCCATGATACCCGTTTTGACCGAGATATCAATGAGCATTGTCTTAGAAAGATTACCCATATTCCCTTTGGAATCGATAGTTTGAACAGTCGTATAAGCGGAGGGAACCATCTCAGGTTGGTCAAAAGATAGGATTTCTGTTTTTATCGCCTCCGAGTCAATCATCGAAGTGCGATGGTGAAACTCTCCCCAAGGTCATTCTTCTAGAGACATGATCTCTCGAATAGCTTCGTCTGTAGGCAAAACTTCATTGAGGAGATCCTTAGAGAGAACTGTGATGGGCAGGAGGTTTGTACCTTCAGTTGAAACCATAGAAGTGGAGGGTTTAGATGCTATTTGGATCGCTTGGTAAGCCAACTCGGCTGGTGAGAGCAGCAAATGATCTTCGTAGGAATCAATTTCTGAAGGTGCTGGAATGATCCATGGGTCGATAGAGCCATCCAAAGTGGTGGATATCATTGCAACCGTGTTTGGGATCTATGGCGGTGGGAGAGGAAAAAAACCCAGTAGGGAAGATGCCTTCAGAAGGCCGGTACCAATACTGACGTAAGGGTCAGGAAAGCCTCCTATTAGGAGTGTAGTGCTACTTGGTAATTTGGCATAATCAGGGGTGCAAAAGGATAGATGATCCACTATGATTATTTTCCCATCCAATGGAAATAAGATGAGTCGGAAGACCAAAGACACAATTGCAGTCATGGCATAAGACCAACTGCAGCCAAGCAATAGATTATAGTCTAGATGGTGCTCTACGACTTCAACATCCACGTTTACCATTTTCCCACTCAGAGTGATGGGAAAGCTAGAAAGGTATCCTTTTGGGAGGAACGTGTGGCCATCAAAAGCTTTGAGGGAATTCGATGGTGGGGTGAGGGTAGGAGAACCTAAATTGAGCCAGCAAGCTTGTGACATAACGTAGGTCGAAGCACCTTCGTCTATGACAGTGCGATGGATTGGTCTCCCTTTCGACACAACCTGCACCTGGAATGCGAGTTGGTGTGAGAGGCAAGGTTTAGCCTTTTCCATATCAAAGATAGCTAGCATGGAATCCTGGGGGTCTATTCCACCAATGGCCAAAAGCAAGGCTTTCCTTTGTGCTGGACAGGTTTGTAATACTTCGAGAGAAGACATAGCTGACGGTGCCTACGCCAAATCTTCTACAATATTGTAGTTTTGGGCTGCACGTGCAGAGGTGTTATGAGTCGTGTGTCGAAGTGTCCCTTTGGGGGGATGAATCACTGGTTCAGCAGTAGGCCGTTCGATATACAAATCGTTGGACGGCAATGGATTTGAACTAGTACCAGGTTCTTGAGCATATATGGTAGGATTTCCATAAAGCTTGGCTCGAGTTTGAAGTTCAACACTCTCAATGCCATAAATGGCAGATGGTCCTTCACCGGAAGGATGTGAACCACCATTGCCCTGTTAATGGGGTTGTGGCAGATTTTCAACCATGTATTGATGTTGCTATTGCTGATTAGGGAAAGGATTATGAAGAACGGTAGGTGTTCTCCCAGAATCCTTGTTTGAAATAAAATCAGTGCATTCCTGCAGCTGAGGAAATTTGTATGTCAGGTGGTCCTCCGCATAGATCTTGCAAGGAAATTTCATGGGTTTATCCTTCCCTTTCTCATTTTTGGCAGTGTTTTTATGATTAGGGTTATTCTGATTCTCTGAGTGCTCTTCCGAAGAAGACGTCTTTTTCTTGTTCTTCTTATTTTTCCCACTAGGTTTTTGTGAGGTTTGAACAGAATTCACCTCAGCGGTAGGAAGAGTAATCGTTTGGTGAGGGGCGGTGGTAGCCAAAGATGGCTGGGAGGCTTGCCCCCGAGACTTCTTTTTGGCCACACCAGAGATTGTGCCAACGAGACCGTCGGCATGTGCTCTGGTATTCTGAGTGGCTGGAGGATTTGGGTTACCAGGGGCATGGGGAAGTAGATCATATAGCGTGCCAGATTGTGAATAGATTAAATCCAAATTCTGGGCACGATGAATGCATTGATCTTCTGTAACTGCATCAAAAAGGCCAATGTCTTTAAATATGTGAGGTAAAAGGACTTGCAAAACCAATTGGCTAAGAGATGATCCGGGATTGGCGCTTTGACTAGCCTCCTCCTACGTCTCCATTCATGAATATGATCGGAGATGTGGATGGCGGTGTCTTGGTGCAACAAGGGTAAAAATTCCATTCCGTTTTAAATCTAATTGGTAATTGGAAGTTCTTTAGAAACTCCATCGCTAAAGCGCCAAAATTATTGATGGCGGCACATGGCAATTCAATGTACCACTTAGCGGCATCTATTGTAAGGGTGCAGGGAAACAGTCGAAGCCGGACACTATCATCCACCATGGAATTGGATATAGACCATAGATGAAAGGTAGTGATGTGTGCGGTTGGGTTGTCCCCTTGTTTCCCGTCGAAATTCAAGATGTCAGAAGGAATATTATGCGGTACTGGAGGCCAAAGCAGGCTGTGATTGGTGGGGTCGTTAGTCAGTTTATGGATATCGGGGATGTCCAAAGCTACCAAAAATGGAAATTGTGGATTTTACCTCGAACCTAACCAAGGCAGTATGGGATGACTACTTATACCATAGGGTCCACCCATCAATGTGTTACCAGGAGGATAAGTAGGACTTTGATAAAAACTTTCGATAGGTGGAGGAGTAGGGACATACGGTTCCTATCCATAGGGCATATTGTATTGTGGGGTGAACGGTTGGTTGCCCCCAGTATAAAAGTTCCCTCCCATTCCAGATGGAGGTTGGGGTTGGTTAGTCCAAATGGATGCAATAGAGTTTCCCGGAGGCATGCTACTACTTGCATAGTTTGGCAACGGCATAGACCCTAAACCTATATTTGAACCACTTACAGAAAAGTATTGACAACAGGTTGTCCCATTTATCCTAAGGATTGCAGGGGAAGTGAAATGTTCCGTGCTACCTGAGTGCTGGTGACACTACCCCTTGATATAGTGGCCAAGGGGTTTGAACTCAGTAGAGGGTTCCAACTGAAAGGGTTGCTAAAAGGCATCGAAGTAGTCATACTCATGGGAGGAGCTACCATGGGTCCCAACGTGGTCATGGTAGGAGTAGATGGCGAAGGATTCGGCGAGCTACTGACAGTGGTGATGACCATAGGGTTGGGATTAGGTATATGTTGACTACTGGGGTTACCCAATGATGGCATAGAACTGACCACCGACGGGGAGGATGGTGGTGAACCTGGGATGGTTGCCATTGGCATCGACCCTGTGGATGCTGGTGGTGAAAAGGATGTTTGTGCAGCCGAAGACATATCTTGGTGTGGTGGAATCTGAATTATCACAGGCTCCAACGGATCAGTGAGCAGAGGATTGTAATGAGGTACAACCCCTTCAGTGAAAGGGTCCTCCGGAAATTTCGGATGATATGAGGCTATGTGAAAATAGAGATTAGTTAGTGGAGACTGCTCTTCCGTAGAAGGCACGGGTTCACCAATGTTCAGTTCTTCCTCAATATTTAGAGGAGGTAGACGACATGGGTCAGGGGACGCCACAGTGACCTGTTTAATTTTAACAAATTTTAATAAATTGTGATGTATTATAAAGTCTCAATGACAGTAACCACACACCTTAAAAAAAAAGGACTCTCTAAAATCAATCAGCAAGCAGCCAGAATAGGGTGCCCTATCTGAGTACTACCATTTGCTGGTGATGAAATCCAGTATCACAATAGTATACAAAGAGGGTTGGTCTAA
Organism: Pinus albicaulis; assembly: GCA_034641835.2. NCBI lineage: Eukaryota > Viridiplantae > Streptophyta > Pinopsida > Pinales > Pinaceae > Pinus > Pinus albicaulis. The sequence continues at coordinate 27,474 of JAXQQM020070098.1, forward strand.
AGTACAGTTATGGTCACTCTAGAGCTTCGCCTGAACCTCAGATGATAGGTGTAAGCACTCTCGTGAAGACGAGTACCCTCCTAAAGACCGAAGACAGAGTGGGTCTATCTATTTCAGCTACCCGGATAGCCCGTCCCAGTCACCTTGTGTAAGTCCCTAAAAAGTATGGCCACTAAAGATACCTCAAATCACAGACATCATCAGGGGGGTCCACGGTCAAGGACAGTATGCTATATGGGCAGAATACCTAGATCCCAGATCTAGTTTCGACATCCCCGAAGGGAACCCCAATATATAACACACCCACCGGATGCAGTCGAAGGCGGGCTACCTTCTTGTGCACCCAAGTGTTGTCTTGCACTGAGCTTCGGTAAAGGAATGGTCCCGATAATATGAGTGCAGTAGGATTTCACTTGTTAATGACTCTAGTTTCAAGTTTTGAGATCTTGGGTGATTTTCTCACTATTCCTAACCCAAGATCCTAGCCTGAACTACTGTTTGTGTGAGCTCAAAAAAGAGTAATGTGATTGATTTTATTATCTCTTGATTCTTATTGTACTTGATTATTAGTCTTGCGGAGGGGGAGTGGATGTATGAAATCTAATGAGACTCTGACTCAAGAAACCATGCAAAAAATGCTCTAAATGTTCAATTCGATGAAGACTATTTCTACAAGGAGAGGTTTCTTTTCAACATCCATGCACTAACATTAAATAACATAGTTCAAATTTTAAAGATTCAAACTTCTATCTACCTCTTCTTAACAGTCGAATTGAAAATTTCAGAATTAACTCAGCTAGATGCATAAAAAACTATAAAAAAAAATTCTTCTCTAAAAAGTAAATGCTTTTGACACTAACTTTTCAAACAAGAGCAAACAAACATAAATTCCAGCTTAGTAAACAAGCACAGGGATTTAGTCAAGGAGATATATTGATGGCCAAAAAACTCTGCAGCTAAAACACAATCACAGCAGTGAACAACAAGTTTTGGCTGAGTAACGCACTGTCTCTAAGTAAAGACAACGTTAATCCAGAGACTAACACACTGTATTTAAGCAGAGCTAGCGTTATAACACACTGGAAAACCTACAGGGGTAGCGTTAGCCAGGGAAAAATTCTTCAGATGGTCAAACAGAAACATGATTGAACTCTGCTAGATTTTGAAATGTTTACTGGGCATAAGTACTAGTCGAAAGGATTTGTGAATAGAGGAAAGAAGAAAGGAGGAAACGTAAGACAACAGACCCCTTCGTCAGTCAATGGCATGCTCCTAGCGAAATGCAACGAAGTGGAAAAAGCGAGACACCTAAGAATGAATATGCAAAAAATGAAATGATCACTGACGGAGGGCTGTAAGGACCGACTCTAACACTCTGAACAGAGGAAAGAAGAAAGGAGGAAAGAAATAGTCTGGAAACTATGGAGAAACTCCCCAGTATGGCTGCCAATTCTATTATAGGGTAAAATGCTTGGGTTGTTGGTTATCGTATATCCCTCTCAAGGCTTTCCGGTGCCCGAGGCAGAAGGTAAGATTAGTTGTATAGTTCACAAAGATGGCATATATATGTTCATATTAACTTAAAACCACGTGATGGAAAAATATAGAGAATTACGTCTTTAATGATCTTGGATTCCTTTGGACAACACTAAGTAACGAAGCAGTGTTTCTCCTTCACCAGCTCCAAATCTAGGTCCTGCAATCAATTAAATCACCTGTGTAATTTCTAACATAACATACATTTCCTATCAATTAAGCCAATATATAATAAAAGTTTAAATTGTGCACATCTAAGCCATTCATCTCATGCTATATAAGTGATTAAATAATAATGACAATATCAATGCATAGGATGGACAAAACATATACAGTTCTATTGATTTGTAAAAAGGAGGATTACAACCGTCGGTTGCACCAAGCCCTCCTCAACCTTCCAATCTCTCTATCTCTCAAAGTGTTGATGTCTTTATCAACAAGTTCTCAATGAACCTCTTTCAACTTTGACCTTCACACTACAACAATGATCTCTACTTCACAAGTATTCAAAAACTTGACAATCCTTCGACCTTGAACCAGGAGCCTTCAACTCCATTTTATAGGAGATGGAGAGAGCAATCATTTCCATTCTCCTTCTACCAGTTCTTGAATATAAAAAACCAAGATGTTTCCTCAAACCCCCATGCTTTTTCCTCCTTTGAGAGTTCATTTGTTTATGGCAATGCCTAATAAGAGTTGGTGCTTTGTTGTTTCCTTTTTTGTACTGACTCTCTTGTGAGAAAAAGCTGGAGATTCAAATCATTCTCGACGGGTTTTTCCCGTTTCAAACTTAAAACATGGGTAACACTGCCCTCTAGTGTAAATAGAGCATTTCCCTAGCCACTAACGTGGCCCATTCACTGATTAGCTGCGTTATAACGCTCTTGTGTTGTTATAGAGAGGTGTTACCTTGGAAGAAATAGGTTTAATTTAGGTCTTTGTATTCCTTCCATATTTGTCTTCTCCTCTAAGCTGATGAGGAGGCATTTTGACCTGTAACACACATTCACATTGAGCTCTTTTATTTTTTGATCCACTCCTTCTACATTTATGCTGTTGACTTGGTCAAACTTGGCCTGCCCATATGCAAAATGTCCCTGTTCACACATGAGAGTGTAAAATCCAGCTGGCATTATTATCCCATTACACAACAAGAGGGATTTTATCCCTATTTCTAAAATGCATGGGTCTCCTTACCCTTTTATTCATCTCCTAAGTGACATTAGAAAAACTTTAATATTCCAATTTGCTGCCTACAAATTTTGGAAGATTACAGAAAGAAAAAAAATAATTTCTAGATCACACGGGCTAGTGGAAGAAAAAAAGAATCAAGCTAATTCTATACTGAAATCTGTTTATTAGCTGTGAAAACCTAAGGATCTCCTGAACCTGAGGATTGGCTCTCATCTATTAGTATGAAATTTGGTTATATAAGGCTGATAGGTGAAATAGAAGAGGGGTTAATTTTTGATTTGTAAGTTTCATTTGGACATCATAATTTTTACAAAGACAAAGTATTTTCAATACGGTGATGTTATATCTTTGCTACTGCGATTAATGAGAAAAAGTGTGCTTTATTTATAATCGTGTTATGAGTCTTCCCAGAAGTAGCTTCGAGAGGCTTTGGGCCAAGTCACTAAGAGACTTGATGCTTATTTTGTGCTATAATAATGATGTCCTTCCTATGATTTTTAATTATTGTATCTTATTATTTCGATTTCTGTGTGATGTTAGAATCCATTTGTGTAGTTTATTTTATCACATAAATTTTTAATTTTGATTGATAGGGTCACTCACCTAGGTGTCATTTTGTATCATTAGGTTATTTCATTAAATTGATGAGAAATTCATGAAATAAGTCTTTATCCTAAGTCTAGAACACTCCATTAGTCATGTCATGTCAGTCTTATCTATCAAGTTCCACCTTAGGTTCACATGCCTGGTTTCAAATCAAGGTAATGACCACCTGACTACTTTTTTCATGGTTCTACAGTGAACATAATTACAAACTGGCAGATTTTGCTACGAAATCACCTGACCAATCCATAGCGAATCTTCCATGCTTATAACTGAATATGTCATGGAATCATGTTTTTCTGCACCAAAACAGAGGATGACAAGTTGTGAATTTTCTAATGGTTTAGGATAAATATGAGGTCATATAATCTGTTATCATGGTCATCCAAGCATGTAAAAGCGTGAATACCACCCATCATTACTTTTCACTCCCACATTTTTCATCATACTCTCCACATTAGAATTTCATTTTAAAACTTATCCCCAAAGAAACTCTTTGTCATCTTTTGTTCAAGTTTTTCATGCATCAGTCCATTATCATCTCTGAGAAGCTTAGTCCCACCACAAGAAACTTTTTGTTCAGTTTTTCTCTTTGAAGGTGTCCCAGTTCAAGGAGGCAGCATGGTTATAAAAGAAGATGGATATGAAGAAGAAAGTAAACAAGGGAGGATCTTGAGTGAGATATGAACCCATGGAACTCAACCTACTTAATGGAGACCCCAGCTTTTGGAAGTATTCAACAATTTTGGATGCCTAAATTTCTGTCAAAAACTCCAGGGTTTTCATGCTTAAGTATCAAAGGATTTCACAGTAAATTTCATAGGTGCAACATCGAAGGTAGGGGTTGTAAATTTTACAGTGTCTCCTAAGACCATTTCTCAAGCCACAAAAATACCAAGGGAGGGTGAAGAGTGGTTCAAAGCCACTAAATTCAAGATTAAAAGTTGTGATGAATTTGTAAAACCAAAACATATTGGAGCTGACATGGAATCTAGGATTCCAAGGAGTTATATGAAGGAGAATTATTCCAAAAATCTATTTGCGATCCAAAAGTAATTTACTTGTGAGGGTATATTTCATATGGTTTACCTGTACCATTTTAAGCTTCTATTACACTTCACTGGTAAGCAGTCTTGTGACCTTCCTTTCTTCTTGTTTAGGAGCTTAGGGAAAATGTTTGACAAGGTTCAAGCTAGGGCTAAAGGCAGTGGGACACCAATATTTCAGCATGGTTTGATTAGACTCCTAGTTCTAGAGGAATTGAATAAATTAAACAAGTATTGGGCTACTTTCCCTTTCCTCAGTGGTTATGAATTTGATTCAGTGACACCTAAGAAAATCCCAAAGCCAAAAGCTACTCCATCAAATAAAAATGATAAATCTCTAGCTAGGATAGAAGGTGTAAATCAAGAATAGATGGAGATGATCCTAGAGCCAATGGATGTGGAAACAAAACGTATAAAAGAGGCAGGAATCCCATAGCCTTCACCTACAAGAAACAAACAAAAGATCAATAATCATGGCCAAAGGAGGATAACCATAAGTCAAAAAAATTTAAAGGGAAACCTTAAAGAAATCCTTCAAGCTATAGATAGTGAGGAGACTCCAGTAGTCAGAGCTGAAGACATTGAAGGTGACAAGAAGAAAATTAAAGGTAACAATGTTAAAAAGCTTTATTTTGCAGGAGAAAATGTGGGATTGTTATTTCAGCCAAGGAAACCACTTACTAGGCTTCAACTTGCAAATGGTTTCATGGAAAATAAGAATACAAAGAATACTAACAAAGGCAAGAATCCTATCAGAAAATATATTTTTGACGAGTCTCCTGCAGAAGAGTAGGTCTTTGTGTAAAGTAAAGGAAAGAGAAGATGGTGGAAAAAACAGAAGTGCAGGTATTAAAGAAGCAGTTAAGAGAGGCCAGAGAAGATGTTATTGAGATCAAGTTAGAATTACATGAGGTCAAGGTAGATATAAATTTGATGGAATATTTAAAATAAGAAGTAAATAATAAGCTAAACCAATATGATGAATCACTAATGAATGCCAAGAATTTGCTGAAAAGTACACTTCCTTTGAGAGGGGTAATGAAACACACCAAAAAAAAAAAAACTTATGGTTACAATTTGAAAGGAAGATGCTTAAAAGGTAGGTCATAGAGTTATAGGATCAAATTGAGATGATACATTTAGAACTGAATAAAAGAGGACTTAAAATAAAAGTGATAAATGAGCTTGAAGAGATGCAGGCTCCTAGTGCTAAAGAAGAAGTTCCCAAAGCTTGGGGAATAGACCTATCATTTTTTAAATTTTTTTCCAGCACTTAGAAAACAACATTTTGAGATTTAAAAGTGAAATTTTGAAGAAAAGGGAAAAATTAGGGTTTTTATTCTAATTAGGAAATTTTATAGTGAAACCTATGCTTGAAGCCCAAATTTCACTATGAAATCCCTGTAGGTGACTTTTTCTCAAAAATCACAGTTTTGGGCAAAATTAGAGAGGGAGAAAATTTGTGTTTAGCTCATTTTTTCTAACCAACACATCCAAATTAGAGAAGAAGGATAAAAATTGGCATAGATAGGTGAAGTGGAGTTGCTACAAAATCACGATACGAAATTTATTTTTTTACTTTATTTCTGCAGCGAGGAACATTTGATAGCATTTTGATGTTTTGAAGGTTCAGTGAAGATCAGCCAGCCACATGGAGGGTTTAAAGAGTATTAGTGGAACACTCCAACATAAATTTTTTCCTTAACAAATTTGTCTTTTTCTCCAGCTCAACATAAAGACAGTGATCAAATATCACGATAATATTTTCTTGAAAAGTAGGGTGATTGGTTTCTAAATCTAGTGGGGGTATTAATGTCTTGATTATGGTTAGTACCACTCGATCACTTAGCTATTATTGATGTAATTGTCTAGTTCTACCATTAGTGAATGTAATAAATAAGAGGTAGAGTCCTAATAGCCTTCTAAGTCTAAAGTCGTTAGGTGTCTATTTTATTTCCAGGTATCTAGTTTATTGTTAACTGAGGTGTCAAAATGAATGGTTTGATGATCTAGCCATGTGGGTAGATCCAGTGTAAGTGACTAATGCCTATTAATAGGTAGAACTTCGAAGAATACAGGTTTGGAGAACTTTATTCTACACTACCACTTTTGTAATATTTTGGTGATCAGTAATATATAGTGACTGTGTTTTTCTTCTTCACCTGAGATTATTTTGGTGTTTCCATGAGAATTTGTGCTATGTATCTTAAAATTTTTCTTTCAGTATATTGATGTTTAATTACTCAGAATTCATGTTCTTCATGCTCTTAATTCCTTTAAACATTAAGCTATTGTATATTTCAGTGTGTGTGTGTGTTGTTCTTTCATTGAAGCATCTACATGCCTCAGTTTCCACAAGGAGATACATTGTCATTTAATTTCCTAACACTGACTCCATAAGCCCAACGGTGGTAAACCCTATACATTTTTCACCCACAAAAAATCACATTCAAGACAATATCATAGAGTTAGCCATCTCATTGAATAATAATTGAACAAATCATAGTTACTTTCAGAGAGCCCTCTCAGGATGAAGAGGCTAATTTTCAATCAAAAGTTGGTTTGAAAGACTTACTCTAGGTTGTCTGGTGGAGCACCCCATCTATACCAACTTAGTGATAATAGTTTACCTTTACCATTGAGATAAATCTTAGATGTTGTTACTCTTACAGTTGCATATCATTTTTTAATGAATTTTTCAGATTATCAATAAAATTGATTATTGTTCCTTTTGAGCAATGTTATCATAGATATCCAATGCTTGATTAGTGTTATTATTCATTAGAGGTTTGAAGAGTTGAATGTTGTTCGTTTGATGTAATTTGTCTTTTTGGTAGATAATTATTAAGCGGTGATTCTTTAATTCTGATTCTTGTAATTGATAAGTTGGATTCAGTTTCTTTACAAATAAATTGAGAGTAAATCAATATTTATGGTTTATAAATTCTTAAAGGTTTGATTTTGAAGTATTTCAAATTGAACTTAGAGAATTAAAGATTAATTATTGCAAAAATTTAGAATCATCCATTCCAAAATAGATTTTGATTTGACTCTGCATAAACAATGGCAACACTCTTGAAATAAACATAGGAATCCTTGGTTGACAATTAATGTAGGTATTAAGATTGATTTTCATAGTCATATTAGTTCACCAATACTTAGTACTTGTTGAAGTAAATCACAAGAATCCTTTTCTCTCGGGGCTTGACATTGCAAGTACACATTACCATGTAAAAAACTTGAAACCCTAGGCCTTGTGATTTATTTTTTAGGGATTTTCTTAGAAACCAATTTGCTTCTTTGAAGCCTTGTACTTTTATGGAGCCTCTTTTCTAAATGAGCTCTAGATCCATCACCTTGTACCTTCAAGCCTAGAATATCTACTATAGGTGATCATAATAATATTGGGAATACTACCATCAGTGAAAGTCTGTAAAGAGTAGGGTACCCTAGCTATTGTGATAGTGGGCCATTATCCCATTGTTATCACTTAATATTACTCTGTGCACTATTGGTTTTCCCTCCTTAATGTGTTCTAGATTTTGTGGTGAAATTTTTTGTGTCGTTGTGGGGGACACAAAGCATGTATTATTCCCATATGACAATATAAAACCTTATTTGGTGACTCCATTAGAAGAAATAAGCCTTATGTTTTTAAACAAACGTCAATGTTCCAATGCTTGTAGGGTCAAAATCAAGAATTATTTAAGGCACCTTAAATTCACCTTGGCCACTCTTTTGTTGATTGTTATGAAAAAATCAAGTGAATGACTCCCTGGAAGTTGTGTGAAATATTTCATGATATCCCAAAATTCAATGGTAATATATTATTCCTGCTTGATAATATAGCTGAATTAATCTCATATCTTTTGAGATAGTGCATTACTCACTAAGGTAATTTGGTGAAATTATTCATTGAGCCTCTTGGAACATGTCAAATCAATCATTTTTGTGACCCTACCAACACCACTTAATTTGAAGTTTCGTTTTTGGTATTGGAGGTCACAATTCATGACCGATGAATATGCATACAATGTTAGGCCCCCATATTACTAGTGTAGTCCCTTATTAATGTTAGTGTAGCCCCCTTATTGTTATTTCTATACCCATGTAGTCCCCATAAAATCCTGTTATTTTTATTATTGTGCCCTTACATTATTATTGTTAGGTAATATATGATTATATTGTGACACCGTGGACTTGTATATATATAATGGAGGTCTTGTCATATCTATCATCCAATAATTGTTCATTTATGTAATGTAAATTTGGTTTCCCCCTCGAAGAGGATTATTTCTAGGTCTTTGATCTATATTTTCTTCTATTTTGTGAGATGGGTACATAAAATTTGGTATTAGAGCTCTAGATTCATCACTACGAAGTTTCAAAATCTACAAAAAAAACCATTTGACCTGCAATCCTGAGGAACTTCATCAAAAACTTTTATACCTTGGTTCACTATATTTTCGGAGATATGATCCTGTTGATTATCAGTTGTCATTGATGTCAACCCAAGCAGCACAAGGGGCTACCACAATATTGCATGGGAGTTTTGACCTAAAAAATTACTATATTCTATGTCAAGAATGCTTTTGATGGTTTCTACTTGTCAAGATGTTTCCGTTGATATATGGAACGCCATGCAGTTCTTCACAGTTTGAGAGACATTCATGTTTGAAGTTTGTAACCCCAGTTAGTGTGCTAAAACTCCATGGGGTTGTGGAATGGGTCATTGAAAAGTCAATAATTAATAATTTTGAAGCTCCTAAAATCCATCCCTCATTTACTTGTTGAAGCCCCTCTCAACCTAAGGATTTATATAAATTGTGATTCTCATATCCTACTTATGTAGAGATTTCACTACCCGAAATAAGTCATTGTGGAATTTATGCTCTAACATTTTTTCTACAAAGGTTAAAAAGCTTAAATTTGTATGACACAAAGTAAAAATCCTGTGGAAACGCCTATAAAAATATTAGATCAAGGTGTGAAATATTTTCGGAGATATGATCTGTGGAAGTCACTATGTTTGCAGGCTCCTGAAATTCTTATCAAAGAAGTGACCTTGGGAAAATTTTCATAACTCTCTCTATGAGTATTAGATTGGAATTATATAGAAAGTGGCATATATTGCATGGAATTTTGTTTTCTCTATATTAATTTCAAATTTGAATGAAGAAACAGTGACACATGGCACACCGTACAAGTTTATTCGACTGAAACAGTCCATAATTAGGTCATTGTGATAGATTGGGCATAAATCTCTCTTGAAGAATCAAAATTGGATCAGAATTATGGAATAGTAAACAAGACTCAAATTAATACTACAGAACCGAAAATCACATATTAGGGAGTTGAAATAATAGAGATACGCTAGATTCCATATCAATATCCTATAAGGCAGGAAAAAGTTAGATCATGTGTTGTTAAGGGCTCCAAAGCACCATACTTTCTACGGTAGCAAAGCAAAGCAAGGTGTAGCACAGGGTAACATGACAAGAGTAACAATCAAGGTGTAGAACAACAACAAGAAGTTCAACACATGAAGTCTTCAAGTGGGCAGCACTGCATACAATCATTCTAAAGGTATCATTGTAGTAAGTCATTGTAAATACATCATTGTAAAAAAATTTCAAGTTTCTATCTGGAAAGAGTTGTGGAGGCGGTGTCGGGAGGTCTAGTATCATCATCAATTGGTTGTGTCATAGTTGTGGTTATGGTCTAATGTTTCTTCTTCTTTTACATTGTTCTATATCATTGTAAAGTGGTCCATTCTCCCTCGTATGGGAGTCCATTATTGTTTTATTCCTCTATAGGGTGGTAGGGTGGTGCTAGGTTGGTGCATGAAGTCACCAACAGGTTTAGGCCTGTGAAAAATTTGGGGTGGTAGCATGGCTCTAGGGTGATTTGTAGCTCATTTGGTGTTGGGGCATCCATTCAGTTTACTACTGAAGAATTTCGGGCATTGGAGCATCCATCCAGTGGGAGATGGAGAAGAATGCTTTTCTAGATTCTAGGAAGTTGGGGCTTTACTTTCAATTAGAGTTGAATATCAAAGAATTATTAAAAAAGCATTCAGGTGGTTTTTGTCCTAGAGAGGATTTCCACCTTAAAAAATGTGTGCATTTCTGTTCCTTTTTTTTAATGTTATGATTATACGAACACTGATGATAATTGAATATTGACTAATGCTATAATTGAAAGGAATATTGATTCGTCCCCCCTCTCAATATTTCCAAAAAATAGTATCAGAGCTTGGTTCCTTCAATAACAGTTTAGCAACTAGAACGAGGTCATGGAACATACCAAGAATGGTTTACCTCTATTAAATGAAAATATTATTCACTCTATAAAGGAAGAATGGAGGCCTATCTCTTAGCGCAAGGTTATGAAGTATGGGACACTGTTCAAAATGGATTTACATCAACTGCGGATGAACAATGTAAGAAAAATTTAGTAAATGATGCAAAATAAAAGAATATTATTATCAATGGACTTATTGAATCTGCTTATCATAAGGTGTTGGGTTGTAAAACCGCAAAAAATTTATGGGAAAAGCTTGAAAATATATATGCAGTTGACTCAAATTTCAAAGAGGCAAAGCTTCAAATCTATAGAGAAAAATTTGAGCAACTCATAATGAAGGAAGATGGCAACATTGTTGCATACTTCCAATACGTTGATGAAATAACCAATACCCTGGAAGGATTGGGAGAGCCAGTTTACAAGAAGACTATTATATGAAATATTATTAGAATGTTACCAGGGAGATTCAACCCAAAGGTATCAGTCTTACAATATAGTGCAAATCTATACAAACTCACCAAAGAGGAATTACATGGAGTTCCCATAGCATATGAAATGAGACTTGATGAAGAAGAGGGTACTTCGCATCTAGAAACTGCGTTCGTTGCATCTAAGAAAACCAATAAGGAAAAACAACCTTCAATTGAAAAGACATGCACCTACAAGTGTGAAGAAAAGGGAGATGATGAAGAAGGTATTTCAGATGAAGAATATGCTTACTTTACGAGAAAACTAAAAATTGGTAAGGGAAAATTCAAAGGTAAACTTCCATTGATATGTTTTAGCTGTGGTGAGGTTGGGCATTTCGTAGCAATCTCCAAACATAAGTGATGACAACTCAAAAGGAAAGAAAGGCTTTAATATATTCAACAAGAAAGAAAAAAAGAAAGGATCCAAAAGGAACTTTCTCTCTAAATAATATAGCTCATCATCTAATGAAGATAGTGACAGCAAAGAAGAATCGAATGACATAGTAACGTTTATGACCAAAAACAATAAACAAGAGGTGTCAATCAAAGAAGAAGAATGGTTGACCATAGAAAAATTTTCTAAGGAGGAAATCAAGCTTATAAAAGAGCTCAAGGCTGAGAAGATCTGTTCCAATACTCTCGAAGAACAAGTTCAAGTTCTCAAAATTGAAGATTAAGAACACAAATGTATTGAAGAGTCACTTCAAAAGAAGTTGGAAGAAAGAAACCAAGAAAGGGAAGGATTAGAATCTGAAGTAGTTTCATTGCGTAAGGAAGTGAAGAAGGGAAAAATTGTCCAAAATTATGCCAACAGCTCAAGGGAATTGGAATAACTCATCAACAATCAATGATCTTACAATTATAGCACTAGCTTCAGTTACAAATAAGAATAAGCAGGACCTTCTACAACAAAATACAATGAAGCTATGAGATCTGACATGTATGTAGACTTCATTGGACAAGATTTGCAAGAACATCCTTGGAAGATGATTCCTTGATGAATATTTCCATCTAGCTACCAACGTATTTTTCATGGCTATTATTATTCATGTGGAAAATTTGGTCATAAAGCTATAGAATGTCATACATACCCTACGAACCAATACAATTCTAGGATATCCTTCAAATATGAACCTCCCAAGGCTCAAAGAAACATCAATATATTTGAACGTTTAAGAAATAATATGGAATGTTACAAATGTTAGAACTTTGGACACATAGCTAGAGACTACAGACTTGAAAATCCTCTAGAAGAATCTTCAAAGCCACAGAATGAATGGACATGGAAGAAGAAGAAGACTGATAATTGTGCTCTCTCTCTCAAGGCTCAAAACAAAAAATATGTGTGGTATGTTGATGGCAGTTGCTCAACGCATATGACTGGAGATAAAAGGAAATTTGTATCTCTGAAAGAGAATGAGGATGGAACCGTATCCTAAAAAATAATGGATATTCAAATTTTATACGATCAAGTACCATCACTCTCAAAAGAAAAGATGTTATAGCCAAGAATGTTCTATTGGTTGAAAACATGAATCAGAATATGCTCAATGTTGGAAAAATGTGTGATCAAGGACACACAATGCTATTCAACTCCACAAAACATGAAATCGGGAAAGGAAGGTATGGTAAAATTGTGGCTACAACAAGTCAAGATCTAAAAGACATATATGTTCTAGATGAACTAACTAAATCATGTCTACTAGCTAAAGAAGATGAAAGCTGGTTATGGAAAAAATGAATGGGTCACATAAAATTTGACAATATTGTCAGGATAAGCAAAAAGGAAGCAGTACGAGAATTGCCAAAAATCTCAAAACCTTCCAACACACTGTGTGAGGTCTGCTGGCATGAAAAGCAAACAAAAGTCCAATTTAAAACAAAATAACACTTTGCATCACCTCCATTGGACTTGATGCATATTGATCTATGTGGTCATGTGAGAACAAAAGGCTTATATGGAGAATTATATTTCATGTTAATGATAGATGACTATACCAAGATGACAGCCATCAGTTTCCTAAAGAAAAAATATGAAGCATTTGAGTGCTTTAAGATCTACAAGGAGTTGGTCAAAAATAAAACTAATTTGAAAATAAAGTGTCTAAGATCAGATAATTGCAGAGAATTCACTTCCAAATTATTTCAGCAATACTGTGACAAAAATGGAATAAAAAGAAAATTTTCAACAGCACGAACACATGAGCAAAATGGAGTTGCTAAAAGAAAGAATAGAACCATACAGGAAATGGGTAGAACAATGTTGAAGGACTCAAAATCGGATGAAAAATTATGGATTCAATCAATTGATATGATAGTATTCATTATCAACCAAATTCTTCGCAGAAATAATTTCAACAAGACCCCATATGAATTATGGAAAGGAAAACTGGCTAATGTAAAATATTTCAGAACCTTCGGAAGAAAATGTTATATCAAAAGAGAAGATCAAAATTTGGGTAAGTTTGAATCGCGTGTTGATGACGGTATCTTTTTTGTTTACTCACACAAAAGAAAGGCCTATAAATTCTATAATCTAAGACGAAAAAAAATAGTGGATACCATAAATGTTACATTTGATGAAGATGGTGTTCTAATGAATAATGATGAGCATCTAGAATCTTTGAAACTTGAGAGAGAGGTTGAAAAAGACACAAAGAAAATTCTAGAACAAGAAGCAACTATCAACCAGGAAGATGTAAATAATGATCATCAAGATATACCAGAACAACAACAAGAAGCTCCTCCAAAGATAACAAAAGAATGGATTCAAAAGAACCATCCATCAAATCAGACAGAATGAACATTGGGTAGGAGCTATGAATGAAGAATTGGATCAAATCGAGAAGAATAACACCTGGTAATTAGTTCCACGACTAAAATATAAAAATTTCATTGGGACTAAATGGGTGTTCAGGAACAAATTGAATGAAGATGGATAGGTTACCAGAAACAAAGCAAGATTGGTTTGCAAAGGCTATGCACAAGTGGAAGGAATTTATTTCGATGAAACATTTGTACCAGTTGCCAGAATGGAAGCCATCCAAATGTTTCTCACCTATGCATGTTCATAAAACTCAAAGTCTACCAAATGGATGTTAAGTCAGCATTTCTGAATGGTGAATTAGAAGAAGAATTTTACATCGAACAACCTGAAGGTTTCCTACTATCAGAAAAACAGGACTATGTCTGCAGGTTAAAGAAGGATCTATATCATCTCAAGTAGGCTCCCAGAGCATGGTATGCTCGTCTTGATGGATATCTACGTCAAAAAGGGTTCAAGAAAGGTACTGTTGACAGAAATCTTTATGTACAAATAGAAACAGATAATTTAACAATCGTTGAGGTATATGTGGATAATATAATATTTGGTAGCAATGATGATCAACCAAGAAATTTTCTACAAATATGAAAAGTGAGTTCGAGATGTCTTTAGTTGGTGAGCTAAAATACTTCTTAGGGCTTCAAATATCTCAGCAAGAGAAAGGAATATTTATATTTCAAGCCATGTGCATTAGGGAAATTCTCAAGAAATTCAAAATGGAAGATTGCAAACCCATCCTTACTCCGATGGTAATAGGATGGAAATTGAGCTTAGAAGACTCATCTAAGATGTGGATCAGAGGCTGTATAGATCTATGATTGGTAGTATTCTATATGTAACTGTAGAAATTTGAATAACTCATATATTATTCATTGAGATTCTCCTGATCACACACTATTTTAGCTTCATGCACAATACAGAATCTCTTCTACCATTGATCATTAATTGCGGAAATAAAATCAATTGCATGCATACATTAAAACCACAAACAATCACACATATGAACATAGTATTTAATGGGAAAGCTTAAGGCTGAAAACTCAAACTATCTGTATATTATATGTCATGGAGATCATGTAACAATCATAGTACAAAAGCTCCTCACAAGCTCTCATGCACACCCTCAATTGCTACACACTATCAAGCTAGATCTAGCAAAACACATGCTCCAATCTTTTTCCACTTGACAACCAGCCTCTATTGCGTAATTAATGTTATGGGATGGCTTCATTAAATAGATAAACCACCTATCTTGAACTGTGCAATCCTCATGGGCTACTCCACCTATCTGTGTGTTGCAAATAGCAACAGTATAGTCACAACTGATAGTTAACCTGCTCTTTCACCTATTTCTGCACTGGTCTCCACTGAAATTGTCCATGCACTGAAGTTAAATAATGCATTATTTAGTAGATTAATGAGTTTATAATTAGTGAATTAATTAATAATTGATTCACACCACTCTCACTAATTGTATCAATTAGTTAAACTGAATACAAATAGCTCAACTATGTTTAGATTAGTTAAACTGAATACAACTCCACTAACTGCCTCAATCAACTCCATCAAACTCTGTCACATGAGTTCTAACTGAAGTCTTCATGCAATAGCTCCACATAACCCTCAGGAATAGCGTAATTCCTTCTGTCAACTCCTGTGCCACATCTGTGCACTTAACTGAAGTGCTCCAAGAGAATAAGATAATGTTTAGATTCCAAATATTATTAAGAGCTAATAATATTTGACATATCTATTTTTAGACTAGCAATCTAAAAATAGATTCCGCCCAATATGTCTAAAAATAGAAGTCCATATATTTTTTCCGACTTTACCAACCATCCACAAATAGCATCCTGCAACTCATAGAACATGATCCATATGTCTAAAAATAGACATAGTCTAAAAATAGACTTTGCGCCAAAAATAGCCTGCGGGCCCACTTAGTGAAGGCGAATCCTTTCCACTAAGCTCATCATCTTGTTGCAATATCAACACTCCCTCTCGACAAGATATGGATTATCTGCAACCCCTATCCTGCCACTATGGTATTTGAATTTTCTCCTGGTGAGCACCTTCATCAAGATATCAGCATCCTGATCCTCCGTAAGAATGTATGAAAGTAACATGACCTTCCGCTACACACAATCTCTGATATGATGATACCGGATGTCAATGTGTTTAGATCTATCTTGAAATACTGGATTAACCAAGAGTTTGATGCAACTCTGATTATCACAATAAATCACAGTAGGCTCTAAGTGTGAACCGAACAACCCGACCAGCATCTTCCTCATCCATATAGCCTCGCATGCAGCCAAACTCGCTGCCATATACTCAGCCTCTGCTGAACTGAGTGCCACGGATCTCTGCTTCCTACTATACCAAGAAAATGTTGTCGACCAGATACTGAAAATCCCTTCAAATGTGCTCTTTCTTTCCGTTGGACTCCCTGCCCAATCTGCATCCATGAAGCCACACAACCTCACCTCATCCGATTGTCTGTACCATAATCCATATCCCGATGTGCCTCTGAGATATCTCAATACATGCTTCCCCACCTTCCAAAAGAGCTTGGTAGGCTTAACCATAGCTTGTGAAAGCTAGTTAACTACATAGCATATGTCGGGTCGTGTATTGACCAGATACATAAGCGACCCCACCAACTATCGATAAACAGTGGCATCCACTACCTCCGCTGAAGTAGCATCCTCCTTCCTCCAACCACTAGGAAGAGGAGTATAAACAGGCTTGTAGCCATGCATGTTGAACTTATCCAGTATCTCCCGGGCATGCTTACCCTGAGAAACAAACATTCCACCACTGCGCTGCCAAATTTCCAATCCTAGGAAATAATGAAGGAGGCCCAAGTCCTTCATCTCAAACTCTTTTGCAATATCTTCCTTCCATGAGAGTATCAATAGATCATCACTTGTCAAAATAAAATCATCTACATAAAGTACAGTGATCAGCAACTTACCCTCCGCCACAATCTGGTATAGGTTAGGATCCGCCTCACTCTTGGAGAATCCAAGTCCGGTGAAATAACTGTCTATCCATGTGTACCAAGCACGAGGTGCTTGTTTCAACCCATACAACGCTCTCTTGAGCCTGTACACATGTGAATCGCTGCTAAAGATCTCAAAACCTTCAGGATTCTCTATGTACACCTCCTCCTTAATGACTCCATTGAGGAACTCAGTCTTCACATCCATCTGATGAATGTGCCACCCCATCTGTGCTAAGAGAGCAAGAATCGTCCGTATGGAAGAATACCTTGTGACAGGTGCAAAGGTCTCCTCATAATTGATCCCCTCTATCTGTGAAAAGCCTCAGGCAACAAATCTTGCCTTGTACTTATCCACACTCCCGTCAGTGGCCTGCTTCACTTTGTAGATCCATCTTGAACCCACCACTGATTTCCCCTCCGGCATTGGGACAATCTCCCATGCACTGTTTCTGAAAATCGAATCATACTCTTCCACCATGGCATCCACCCATGCGGGATCCTCCACAGCTTCTCTAAATAGGATGGCTCATTAAGGATACACTTGCTCACAAGAGCCATGTATCCAGTATTAACTGTGATCGTCTGTCATACAGCAGATGTAGGTGATCCTACAACCTTTCTTCCTCGCATCTTGAGCCGCCGCTTCAACTTCTCGTAGTACTTCCGCCCTCTCGATGGCTGGCGCTCGGCATGAGTGGTCTCTTCCCACTCCATGAACCTCATCTTGTGGCTGATCCACATCCTAAGACTCCATCCTTAGAACCAGCCCTCATCCGCATGCAAGTGTGGCTCCCTCTCAAGCGAACACTTCATGGCTTTCCTCCGAAATTTGATATCCTGCCGCATACCGCCTTGCGATTAATCGGAAAACATGATAGTTGTGGGGCGTATTAGTACCTCTACAACATCCCAACCTCTGTGGTTGGCTCCAGCTTCTTCCTGGCATCCTTCGTCACATGAATGTAAACAGGTGAACCAAAAATCCTCAAATGGGAAATATCAGGCTTCTTACCAGAAAACGCCTCCTCGGGTGTACTGCAGTATTGCATGCCTCTACCCACAAGTGAATGGGTAAGCCCTGATCATGCAACATCGCCCATGCAACACCCACGATCGTTCTGTTCTTCCACTCAACAACCTCGTTCTGTTTTGGGTTATGAGGTGCTATGAGCTCTCTTCAAATTCCTTCTGCGCTGCAAAAGTCCTTGAATTCACCAGAGATGAATTCACCACCATTGTCGCTCCTTAGAGCCTTCACCTGCTTCCCCGATTCTTTCTCAACCAGTGCCTTGAACTCATAGAACTTTGAGTATGTCTCGCTCTTCTTCTGCATGAAGAAGATCGAGCACTTACGAGAAAAATCATGAACGAATATCACATAATACCTGTTCTTTGTTGTCGAAGCTACTGAGAAAGGTCCACACACGTCTGTGTGAATTCTCTCAAGGATCATCATGGCATGACTATCCTTCTCGTGAAAGGTGGCTTTCACAAATTTTCCCAAGGTACACCCCTTGCACTGATCTGACTGCACAAGAGTGCTTTTAGGAAGGCCAGTAGAAATCTGCTGCAGTATCTTCAAAGCTCCATGGTGAAGGTGGCCCAATCTCCGATGCCACAACTCGCCATCATCCCAGCTCACCACTCCTTCTGCCTTGCCTGTCATTTCTACGTAACCATCTACCTGCAATTGATAAAGGTTCTTAACTTGAACCCCTATCCTCGGGGTCTCACCAGTTTCCTTACTGCGCAGGAAAGCCTTTCCCTCGCTAAAGAAAACATCATATCCCTTGTCTTCTAACATTGCCACAGAGATAAGATTCTTCTTCAATCCTGGAGCATGTATCACTTCCTTCAATCTGAAGGGTTTACCAGACTCCCTCTCAAAGGAAATGGTACCGATACTGGTCGCACTGTATCTACCATCATCGCCTATCTCGATGTGCACTCCAAGATCTTTCTCCTTCAGATCAGTAAACAAATCTCGATCTCCTGTCATGTGAAAAGACGCACCACTGTCCAGAAACCACACTGAACCCATCACACTTGAAACCAAGCATGGTATCAGTGAAAAATCCAGCTCAAACTATGAGGCTAAGGCCTCTCCAGCTGTAGTCCCAGCAACCTACTTATTTTTCTTCTTCTGTGGACAATTTGTGGTGTAATGTCTGTGTTGGTGACAGTGAAAGCACTTCACCTTGGACATGTCCTGCTTCTTTCCTTTTGCACCGAAATGAGAATATTTCTTGCTCTTCCCCTTCTTTTCTTTGGCAGCCAAAGTGTAATTCTCTTCATCAGAGTTCTTTGATGAATATCCGTCCCTGGTACTCCGCCTTATCTCCTCTTGCACAAGATCCGACCAAAGTCGATCCCATCCTGGAAATTTCTCCCGACCATTGACAGAGTCCTGATAGGAATGCCAACTCTTAGGAAGCCCTAGGAGAGCCAAGCTCACCAAGTCCTCATCATCAACAGTCACCCCCAAACTTCCCAGCTCATCCCTGCATTGGATGAACTTCGTGAGGTACTTGGGCATACTGTCGCCTTTCTCCATATTTATGTTTCTGAGTCTATCCTTGAGCGCCAACTTCCTCTGGTCGCTCTTTCTTTGGAATAAATCTGTCAAGGCTTTCCATATCAATAATGGAGAAGCCTTACCATGAAGGCTAGACACTATGTGATCCTTCACACCCTCCAACAGAATCCTTCGACACTTTGCTGTCTTCTTTTGCCATGCGTCAAGTACGGCAGCATCACTAGAAGTAGGCTTTGGAATTTCTGCATCTATGAACTCCTTCAACCCATTGTCATCTAGCACCGCTTCCATCCTGTCCTTCCATGCAATATAATTCGAGTTGGCCTCAAGGGCATACTCCAATCGCAATCCGTTGAAAGACATCTCAACTTCGACACCAAGAAAACACTGCTGCAAATTCGAATTCCACCAGCACAAAAGTCAACTGCTTCAATGTTTTGCAATTGCTCCAATGATCAATATCGCTCTGATACCATGTAGAAATTTGAATAACTGATATATTATTCACCAAGATTCTCCTGATCACACACTATTTTAGCTTCATGCACAATACAGAATCTCTTCTACCAATTATCATTAATTGCAAAAATAAAATCAATTGCATGCATACATTAAAACCACCAACAATCACACATATGAACACAATATTTAATGGGAAAGCTTAAAGCTGAAAACCCCAACTATCTGTATATTATATGTCATGGATATCATATAACAATCATAGTACAAAAGCTCCTCACAAGCTCTCATGCACACCCTCAATTGCTACACACTATCAAGCTAGATCTAGCAAAACACATGCTCGAATATTTTGCCACTTGATAGCCAGCCTCTATTGCGTAATTAATGCTATGGGATGGCTTCATTAAATAGATAAACCACCTGGATTGAACTTCACAATCCTCATGGGCTACTCCACCTATCTGTGTGTTGTAAATAGCAACAGTATAGTCACAACTGATAGTTATCCTGCTCTTTCACCTATTTCTGCACTGGTCTCCACTGAAACTGTCCATGCACTGAAGTTAACTGATGCATTCTTTAGTTGATTAGTGAGTTTATAATTAGTGAATTAATTAATAATTAATTCACACCACTCTCACTAATTTTATCAATTAGTTAAATTGAATACAAATAGCTCAACTATGTTTAGATTAGTTAAACTGAATACAACTCCACTAACTTCCTCAATCAACTCCACCAAACTCTGTCACATGAGTTCTAATTGAATTCTTCATGCAATAGCTCCACATAATCCTCAGGAATAGCGTAATTCCTTCTGTCATCTCCTGTGCCACATCTGTGCACTTAACTGAAGTGCTCCAAGAGAATAAGATAATGTTTAGAGTCCAAATATTATTAAGAGCTAATAATATTTGACATATATATTTTTAGACTGGAAATCTAAAAATAGATTCCGCCCAATATGTCTAAAAATAGAAGTCCATCTATTTTTTCCGACTTGACCAACCATCCACAAATAGCATCCTGCAACTCATAGAACATGATCCATATGTCTAAAAATAGACATAGTCTAAGAATAGACTTTGCGCCAAAAATAGCCTGTGGGCCCACTTAGTGAAGGCGACTCTTTTCCACTAAGCTCATCATCTTATTGCAATCTAAATGTAAGAATAACCTCCCCTCGCTAGATTTATGGCTAGCTTAATGGTAGCAGATTCTAAGCAAGACAATGAATCTGGCATATATTATGATTGGCTAAAAGAATTCTTCATATTCAGCAGCACATTTATGGTCAGGTATCCCAAGGGTAACAATCTCATTATTCAAGCCTTTACAGATGAAAATTGGGTAGGAAGCATTGATGGTCATAAGAGTACTAGTGGAGAAACATTCTATCTAGGTGGTTGTCTTGTATCATGGTTGAGTAAAAAGCGAACCTCAATCTCGTTATCTACAGTGGAAGTAGAATATGTTGCAGTGGCAACATGTTGTACTCAAGTCCTTTGGATGAAACAAACTTTGCAAGATCTTCAAGTACAATTTGATGAGCCTATTCCCATATTCTGTGACAACACCAGTGCCATCAACATCTCCAAGAATCCTATCATGCATTAAAAAAATAACACATTCCGATCAAATATCATTTTGTTAGAGAACAAGTCGCTGAAAAGAACATCAAACTTGAGTATGTTGGTACAAATGAACAAATCGTTGATATATTCACTAAACCTTTACCTCATGAAGCATTTGAATATCTTCACCAAAAGCTTGGGATTCTCCCAACTTCTCATTAGATTTTCCTTATTCATAATATAAAGGGGGAGTGGAAGTGTTTATAGGTCTGTGGGATGGTTGTGTCTCTGGGGCAGTGGAAGTGTGTATAGGTCCACACGATGGATGTGTGTCAGGGGGAGGGAGAGAATGTTGTAGGAAGAGGTGTCATGATCACAGGGGGAGTACTTCTATTGCCATCAATGCCAAGGGGGGAGACTGTTGCTCATCAGTTTTCATTGATGTGAACCCAAGAAGCACTAGGGGCTACCCCAATATTGCAAGGGAATTTCACCTACCAAATTACTATATTCTGGGTCAAGAATTCTTTTGATGGTTTCTAATTGTCGAGATTTTACCTTTGATATATGGCACACCACGTAATTCTTCACGGTTTGAGAGATATCCATGTTTCAAGTTTGTAAACCCAGTTAGTGGGATAAAACCCCATGGGGTAGTGAAATGGGTCATTGAGAAGTCAATAATTAATAATTTTTAAGCTCCTAAAATCCCTCCCTCATTCACTTGTTGAAGCCCCTCTCAACCTAAGCATTTATATAAATTGTGATCCTCATATACTCCTTATGTAGGGATTTTGCTAATGAAAGCAGGTCATTGTGGCATCTGCGCTCTAATTTTTTTCCTACGAAGGTTAAAAAGCTGAAATTTTTATGAGGTGAAGCCAAAATCTTGAGGAAGCTCATGTAAAGATTTTAGATCAGGGTACGTAATATTTTCGGAGATATGATCTGTGGAAGTTAATATTTTTGCAGGCTCCTAAACTTCATATCAAAGAAGTGACCTTGGTAAAATCATCATAACGCTCTCTCTGAGTATCAGATTGGAATTTTGTAAGATGTGGTAGATAGTGCACAGAGTATATTTTTCACTGTATCAATTATAGAGCCAAATAAAGAAATATTGACATGTGGCATGGCGTATAATTTCGCTCTACTGAAATAATCCATAATTAGGTCATTGTGAGACATTGAGCATAACTCTCCCTTAAAGAATCCAAATTGGATCCAACCCATGGCATTGGAAATAAGACTCAGAGTACTACTATAGAGCTAAAAATCACATATTGGGGAGCTGAAATAGCAAAGATATACTAGATTTAATATCGAGATCTTAGAAGATAAGAAAAAACTAGATCATGTGTTCTTAAGGGCTGCAAAGGACTAGACTTTCTAGGGTAGGAAAGCAAAGAAAGGTGCATTAGAGGGTAGCATGATAAGAGAAACAATCAAGGTGTAGAACAACATCAAGCAGTTCAACACATGAAGTCTTCAAGTGGACAGCACTGCATACAGTCATTGTAAAGGTATCATTGTACTAAGTCATTCTAAATACATCATTGTAAAAATTGTACAAGTTTCTATCTACCAAAAGTTGTAGAGGCAGTGTCCGGAGGTCTAGGATCATCATTAGGTGGTTGTGTCATAGTTGGCGTTATGATCTAGTGGGTCTTATTCTTCTACATCACTCTCTATCATTGTAAAGTGGATCATTTTCCCTGTTATGGGAGTCCATTCTTGCTTTATTCTTATATAGGGTGGTAGGGTGGTGCTAAGCTGGTGCATGAAGTCACCAACAGGTTCAAGCCTATGAAAAATTTAGGGTGGTAGCGTGCCACTAGGGTGGGTTGTAGCTCATTGGCTGTTGGGGTATCCATTCAATTGACTACTGAAGAATCTCGGGCATTGGAGCGTCAATCCAGTGGGAGCTGGAGAAGAATGCTTTTCTAGATTCTAGGAAGTTGGAGCTTTATTTTCAATTGGAGTTCAATACTAAAGAATTATTAGAAAAGCATTCAGGTGGTTTTTGTCCCAGAGAGGGTTTCCACCTTAAAAAATGTGTGCATTTGTGTTCCTTTTATTTATTGCTATCATTGTATAAACACTGATAATAATTGAAGATTAAATAATTCTCTAATTGAAAGGAATACTAATTCACCCCCCTCTCACTATTTCTAATAGATCCAAGGCATGTAGGGATTTTGTATGCTCCAGAATTTCATTGGAAAGAGGTGGTCAAGGGAAAAGCATTATAACTTTCCTTTTAGAGAGTGGATTGGAATTTTGTAAAACATGGCTGAAATTTCACATACTATAGTTTCTATTATATTGATTTGAGATCCAAAGGATGAAACCATAACATGTCAAACGTCGTACAAGTTCATTCTATTGAACTAGTCCATAATTAGTTCAATGTGGGAGATTTTAGATAACTTTGTCTTGAAGAATCCAAATAAGGTCTAACTTGTGGATTTTGGAATAAGACTCAGAGGGCTACTATAGGACCAAAGTTCAAATATTATGGATCTGAAATCGTAGAGATATATCAATATCAATATCGAGCTTCTAAAACACAAGCAAAGGTGTGGTTTTTTGTTTTTAAAATTTCATAACTTGTGTTTGAAAAATCAGTTTGAAGTGATTCCAAGGGCATATTGAAGCATAGATAGCAGTTTTGGGTTCTACAATTCCTCCCAAAATAATTCGATGCCTGTTAAGCCCTCAAAAAGTTCTACTATGAAGCATGAAGATGAATAAGTGCAACATTGTATATCAAAATTATGAGACCAACTGCAACAAATTTAGCTCTCGCAAAAAGTAACCAAAAATGAAATGAAAGCTAAGATGGATCGTTTGAAGAATGGCATGGAAGCTAATATCAATGGTATAGAAGGCAACATGGAAGATTTGAAGAAAGATATGGAAGGTTTGAAGGAATTTTTGGCTAAGATGGATGGTATAGATGGAAACATGGAAGATTTAAGGAAAGCCATGGAAGGTTTGAAGGAAGGTTTGAAGGAAGGGTTCGAAAAGTTGCTACAAGAAACTTTTCCTAATGGTTAAAATATAGTAGAAGAAACTCATGATGAGAAAAAAATAAGTGTTAATCATGATTTCATAGACTCTAATGTTGGATTGAAGACCCACCATATTCCAAAGATCGATATGAGTAAGTTTGATGGCAAGGATCTTGTAACAGGGATACTACATATGGAGAAATATTTTGATATCCATAATGTGAAAAACATGCAAAAGGTATGTATTGCAACTTTATATTTAGAACAAAATAAATTTTTATGGTTTTTATGGTTTTTATGAGGATACAAAGAGAAACACATTCTTTAACCAGTTGATAAATATATATAAAAAATGGTTTCAATGGTGGAGCACATTGAGGATTTCCAAAAATTGAATATAAGGGTAAAGGATATTCCAGAGGAGCACATGATTGATATCTTCATAAAGAATTTAAAGGATAACATCCAACATGAGGTTAACCTTTTTGAACCTGATTCATTGTACAAGGAATTTAGGTTGGCAAGAAAAATTGAAAGAAAAATTATGGCAACAAGGAAGCCTAACACTCACAACTATAATTATGGAAGTGTTGCTACTCCTAGAATTCCAGAACCGACAAGGTTGACACCACAAAAATTGGAATAAAAAAGAGAAAAAGGGTTTTTATATAGTTGTCATAGAAAATACACTAAAGGTCATAGGTGTGCTGAGAAGAAGTTATTTTACATAAGTTGTGAAGAGGAGGAAGAAAAGGAATGAGAAACTTTAAAAGAGGAGGATATACACTAGGAACAATCCCTAGAGGAAGAAGAAATGAATCCAGTGATATCTTGTAATGCATTGGCAGGAAATACCACTCCTCAAACTTTAAATATAGAAGGACATATCAAAAAGAAAAATGTAATAGTGCTAATTCATTCAGGTAGCACCCATAAATTTATTCATTGTAAGGTAGCCAAGAAAGTGAATTTCTTCCTATACCCAACACTAGAGTGTCAAGTGATGGTTGCAAATTGAGGAACTATAAATTTCTCTGGAAAGTGCCATAATATCAAGCTAACCATGGGATGATATTTATTTAATAGTCCAATGTGTTGGGGTTCCAGTGTTTTGGCCAGATTAGCAAGACAAAAAGACCGGACAACATCAGAACCACTTTGGGGCCCTAGGATCTAGCTCTCCTGGACCTAGAGAGGGATATCTCCAATAAAGAAAAGAATGATATGTCTTTGAAGCTCAAAATGATGTATTAGGCTAGGTATGAAGCACAAAGGGAGGTTTAAAATGATTTGGTTTATTGTTGGGTTGGTATGAGATCATTAGTTGAGAAGGTTATTCAATGAAAGGAGCAAAGTAGTAGGATGTTTCGGTAAAAGAGGATAGGTTAGGAATGTGCCATCCATTGGGCTATGGATTCACGAAAGGAGATTACTTGCAAAACCACTAGCCAAGGCTTTCAGAGGGCAAGTCATATATACTAAAGGATATTTAAGATAGATGGTGAAATGGAACAATAAGGAGTGAAGTAGAGACACAAAGGGAAGCTTAAGATCAGACCAGAGGTCATCTCATTCCAGATCTGCTTTGGCATACTATCAAAGCAAAAAAACTTTAGATTTAAACATAGAACTAGGCCTAAGGTCAGAGAAGGACTTTTAACCTTCAATGCTTTGACACCAGTTCAAGAGATCTTTGAAAGGCTGATCTGTTGGAAAAGGACCCTAGTGGACAGGTCTCACACTAAATCCCTAGTATCCCAATTCTTCCAGCTTAAACCCAACAAGAACATCATAAGAAGAAAACTAGAATTCACACATCAGCTAGCAGTGAATAACAACTACTACATTGGTTAAATTGCATGAATTTTCTCTTAGATTCACTATCAGCAGAAAACATCAAGGATAAGAAGAGTAGTGGGCATTAGGGTACCAAACAGGGGTATATCCTAAGCCTGATTTACTGATTCTTATCGAAGCATAAATCGATAGCATGAATAATGTAAATGGACAATGTAAGAAGAGAAACATCACCCGTAATATAGACCAGGATGCTGTGAAATTTGCTTGATTAATTGATGCAAAATCAGTCACATACACTGAGCTCAATGGTTGATTACAGTCCCAACTTCTCCTCCTAGCCTACTACCTTACAAACTACTCAGCTACTCTCCCTCAACAACTATTCTCACAGTCG
Organism: Pinus albicaulis; assembly: GCA_034641835.2. Classification (NCBI taxonomy): domain Eukaryota; kingdom Viridiplantae; phylum Streptophyta; class Pinopsida; order Pinales; family Pinaceae; genus Pinus; species Pinus albicaulis. The sequence continues at coordinate 54,240 of JAXQQM020070098.1, forward strand.
AATGAGTCCCTACAACTGCAACTACAACAAAAAAAACAACTTTACAACATGTTCTTCAGGGATTCTTATAGGAGAATGAATAATAGCATGAGTAGATATAAATTAAATGTATCCATTAAGACACAGTGGGGGAAACATCCATGCCCACTCTGCTTAATAGCTCTGCATCGTACTATGTAGTCTGGTTCGGAGTCTCTGTCGGGTCGATATTTGACCACATATGTTTCTTTAAAGTCCTTTCTAGCTGTAAGGCACTCTGTTCTATCTTCTGAAGCAAGTAAGGTGACTGAAGGTCTTTTGGATTTCCATGCTTCCATTAATACTGTCCTGGCAGTCATTGGAAGCTTTCTGTCAGTGAAATGGATTTTGGTAGGTTGAGGAGGCATGGAGACTTCTGTCGGAGGTGTACTGTTTGAGAAAATGTACTACTGATGCTGAAAAGTAGATATGGCTTGTTTAATGTGCTTTTTGATCTTCAAACTATGTCTTCTTCCTTTGAATAAGGATTAAAACATTAAATATTCAATTACGAGCTCTAAGACCCTTAATCCCTGCTGCTATAATGGGCGCTCTCTGTTTTGAATCACAGTGGCTGTAGTGGAGGGATGGTGAAAAACAGGCGAAGGAACGATGTTTAATGTAAAGCCCAAAGTTTTAAAGTTTCGGGCAAATACAAAGGAAATGGATCAACTAAATGGAGTTGGGCCTTTAATGGTGGGACCCGATCATGGGCGGAGGGCGATTTAACCTGGGCCGTCAGATCTCAGGAGGAGATCGACGGTTGATATGATGTGATGAAGTGTTAAGGTCACATGATGGGAAAACTTGAATGGAGTGCGAGATGTGATGTGGACCGTTGATCTAGATCAATGAATGACTAATATTAGCTGATGGAGGTTGTGGGGACGAAAGGAGGAAAGCGGTTTTGGACTAGAAAAAAGCCTGTATCACATTGCGGAAACATGGTTTTAAAATCCACCTGAAAAAATGCGATATACATCGTTGAGCGACACGTGGCTCTAGAAAACCACTTATATCGTGTAAATCTCAGGCATTAAAACTTGGACATGAAAACTACGTGATATGCACGCTGGTTGTTAGATTTCGAGCAAGAAGATCGGACGGTGGGAGATGGAGCGCAATGAGGGGAGATGTGCAGTCAGTTAAATGATGAAAAGTCAAAGGTGGGTTTAATCCTAGTCATCATATCTGTAGAGATCAACGGTTGTGATTGGGTCGGGGATGACCAATCGGGGACACAGGGGTGGTGTGAGGAGTAAACTGGGCCGTTGGATCCAAAGGATTGGATGGTGAAGATCTAATCGGAGGGAGAGCAATGGAGGGAAAAAATTCGATGGGTGATGCATGTGATTGGCTCTGGATCATTGAATCGGCTTCAGATCAACTGCTATGATTGGATCAGAGCTCGCCAATCGGGGAGGGTCAACAACAATGCGATTGGTGCGATTAGTAGTGAGAAATTATGCGATAGCTGTCAGATCTGAGAACAATTCAATGGCTCATAGGCAATCAGAAGTGGATAGGAGATAGGCGATGGGCACACTACGGGATAAGCGCTGACTGTTGGATATTTTAAGAGATCGACAGCTCAGATCGCGACGAGGGTATTATAATGTAAATACCTCACATCAGGGAAAAACGAGTGTAACAAAGGAATGTGCCGCATGTTTCTTCCGATTACGATTAGCACCCAGGCTTTAAGCGCTTGGTCTCGGGTGCAGGGCATATGGGGAAGTGGTTAAGGGGGCTGGCCAAAAAGGGGCTAAGCCTGTGTATGTAAAATGGATGTTTTAAAGCCAAAATAGAGGGTTTTTTAAGGCTAAAGAGGGATTTGGTAGAGGGAAAAGGGGACCTTTAGGCCAGACCAAGGATATTGGTGAGGTTTAAAAGGGGATGTGGGATGATTCAAAGGGTTAGTGAGGAATTAAGGGAGGGAAAAGAGGTGAGGAAAACAGAGGTTTAATGGGGGTGAAATAAGGGAAACAGAGGCCTTTTGGGCATTTTACTCACAAACAGAGAGGCATTTAAACTGGGAACAACAGTGAGGATTTATCAAAGGAGAAAGGCACAAGGAGGCTTCAAGGATGATGTGTTTTCAGAGGAAATGCATTCCTTGAAGGCTCAAAAAAAAATTTATCCTCCTGTTTGCTTGTCAAAAAATTCATAGGGGGCTAACAGTGGCTCCACATGGGGATGGCTTCCTCTTGAAGGAGTCAAGAATTCAGAGAATGATCTTTGGAGTAAGCTAGATGCATAGTACTTGACACATCCATTTTCTTTATTGGATTAGCTGCCACAAATCAAAAAGACATTATATCAGTTGAAATTCTCTCCCAAACAACTACCTACCCATACTATAGTCTTAAATTTTTTTCTTATGGGTGCATTTAGACTTGCAGACCCTTTTACATCATCAACATTTTACAAACAGGAAGATAAACCTATACTACTGCTACCCTTATTACTCCATGAGACCAAATTAAACTGTTGGCCTCATAATTTCTCTACCTAAACTAATGTTTGCTAGGATTAAATTATCTAGCAGACCCCTTCTCTACATTCTAAGACAGAAATTGAAAAACAGTCAAGCCAGGATTGGACTGTTTGGCTTGTTGTGGACCATGGCATAAGGACAAAAATTCTCATGGACTAACACCTTGTAGAAATTCAAAACTACTAACTGAATGCTCACAGACTGAGCTTTATTGAACTTTCCTACCTACCCTACTTTAACTGGAATATTTACAAGTCTAGCTTACAAACATTCTCTTCCAATGCAACCAGTCCATCAAGTGATCCCATGACTGGTCTTTCTCACTCATCTCCTTGAGCATGGTAGATAGGTAGGGCTGCTCCCACTCTTTATGTTCCAAAACAACAACTTTTAAAAATTTTCTGGTTGTCTGCAACATGCTGCTCAAAAAGACCTTTGATCCTTCCTCAAATGATTGCAGGAAACAAACGTAAGGATCATGAAATGATACCTGGTTATGAATATTTGGCAGGCAGGCTTCAACCAGGATTTATCCTTCTATCACTGGATCAAGAATAAGACTCTCATGAGAAAGAGAATCTCCTTCATCTTCTTCATTTTCCGAACTGAAGGACTCATCATATATTGCAGATGTGTCCTCTTGGAGCTCTGATATATTCTACTCTGATGGGCTAAGCTCCATGAAAAGATCCATGTATTTTTTAGCAGGGGTATGATCCATTGCTTCCTCTTTTTCAAGAGAAGGCTCTTTAATTTATTCATGCTCAAAAATCTCTTTTTTTCTTTCTTCCTCATTCTTTGAAAAGGAATACTGTTGGTCTCCGATCGCATGAAAATCATCACTGATCATCTGAGGTGTAACAAAGTGAAAAATCCATGAATATTCATCTATTACTAGGCTTTCATAACTTTCTTCATCAGTGTCATAGATAGGCCGACTTGGTTCGTTGCCTCTCTGGAGTTGATGGCCCTGATTTTCCTCCCATGAATCTACTAATGATGGCCCTGCAATCTTAGCTTCCCTCTGGAAACAATCATCATCAGATAGATCATAACTGAAAAAGTCATAATCGTAAGCAATGTCACCACTCAAACCTGTGGATTCTCAGCAGGTCTTTCTTCATTTTGATCCACAGAGGAGTTTTCTCGATCTGCATGATAAAACTCCTCATATGAATGAGAAAGTGTATATGTTCTATACAAGATTTCAGAGGTGGAATGCATGTTTAATATTTAGTCCATATCTTCTTCTGTCAATGGAGAAATTTTTTTTTAACACAGACAGAAGAACAATAGTCCTCTGCTTCTTGTACGAACTGATCTGGAGGCTGGATATCTTCTTGAGCCTGTTCTTGAGTGTTTTCCAGAGCAAGAGAAAACTCCAGACCCCGATCATCATACATGTCTTATTCATTGTCTAGGTCTACAGTGGGCCCTTGCTCTGGAAAATGCATGGGTCGTTCTAAATAATCAACATTTGCATTTAAATTAGCCGCATACATCTCTACAAATTCACCAAACATGATTACTATTTCTTTTAATCTATCTGCCAAAGCATCTAGCTTTGCAGCTCTGTCCATATTTGGATCCATCTTTCTGCAAAGAAGGTCACTGCATCTTCTCAACCAGTTTGGAGTCTTCTACCAGTGGAGTCATTAGGTCTATAAGGAATTGTAGGGTGTGGAGTTGCCAGGTGGATGAATTTGGATGTTTGAAACAAGCTGTTGTCCGCCATCAGCATTAGATACCAATCTAACTAGAGATTTTGGGTCTTTTGAGTGCCTAAGGGTATCTGAGATAAAATGCACTCAATTCCCCAATGGAGTCGCCGTTATGTTGGGGTTCTACTGTTTTGGCCAGATTGGCAAGACCAAAATACCAGACAACATCAAAACCACTTTGGGGCCCTAGGATCTAGCCCTCATGGACCCGGAGAGTAATCTCTCCAATAAAGAAAATAATGATATGTATTTGAAGCTCAAAATGAGGTATTAGGCTAGGTATGAAGCACAAAGGGGGGTTTAAAATGATTTGATTGGTTTTTGGGTTGGTCTGAGATCATTAATTGAGAAGGTTATTGAATGAAAGGAGCAAAGCAGTAGGATTTTTCGGTAAAAGAGGATAGGTTAGGAATGTGCCATCCATTGGGCTATGGAGTCATGAAAGGAGATTACTTACAAAACCACTAGCCAAGGATTTCAGAGGGAAAGTCATATATACTAAAGGATCTTTAAGATAGATGGTGAAATGGAACAATAATGAGTGAAGGAGAGACACAAAGGGAAGCTTAAGATCAGACCAAAGGTCATCTAATTCCATATGTGCTTTGGCATACTCTGAAAGGGAAAACACTTCATATTTATACACAGAACTAGGCCTAAGGTCAGAGAAGGAATTTTAACCTTCAATGCTTTGACACTAGTTCAACAGATCTTTGAAAGGCCGATCTATTGGAAAAGGACCCCAGTGGATAGGGCTCACACTAAATCCCCATTATCCCAATTCTTCCAGCTTAAACCCAACAAGAAAATCGTAAGCAGCAAACCAGAATTCACACATCAGTTAGCAGTGAATAACAACTACTATACTGGTTAGATTGCATGAATTTTCTCTTAGATTCACTATCAGCAGAGAACATCAAGGATAAGAAGAGAAGTGGGCATTAGGGTACCAAACAGGGGTATATCCTAAGCCTGATTTACTGATTTTTATCGAAGCATAAATGGACAGCATGAATATTGTAAATGGACAATGCAATAAGAGAAACATCACCCGTAATATAGACCAGGATCCTGTGAAATTTTCTTGATTAATTGATTCAAAACTAGTCACATACACTGAGCTCAATGGCTGATTATAGTCCCAACTTCTCCTCCTAGCCTACTACATTACAAACTACTCAGCTACTCTCCCTCAACAACTATTCTCACAGTCGAATGAGTCCCTACAACTGCAACTACAACAAAAACAACAACTTTACAACATGTTCTTCAGGGATTCTTATAGGACATTGAATAATAGCAGGATTAGATATAAATTAAATGGATCCATTAAGATAGAGTGGGGGACACATCCATGCTGACTCTGATTAATAGCTCTGCACTGTACTCTGTAGTCTGGTTCAGAGTCTCTGTCAAGTCGATATTTGACCAAATATGTTTCTTTAAAGTCATTTCTGGTTGTAAGGCACTCTATTCTATCTTCTGAAGCAAGTAAGGTGACTGAAGGTCTTCTGGGTTTCCATGCTTCCATTATTGCTATCCTGGCAGTCTTTGGAATCTTTCTATCAATGAAATGGATTTTGGGAGCTCGGGGAGGCATGGAGACTTCTGTCGAAGGTGTACTATCTGAGAAAATGTACCGTTGATGCTGAAAAGCAGATATGGCTTGTTTCATGTGCTCTTCGATATTCAAACTGCGTCTTCTTCCTTTGAATAAGGATTAAAACATTAAATATTCAATTACAGACTCTAACACCCTTAATACTTGCTGTTGTAATGGCCTCTATATGTTCTGAATCACAGTGGCTGTATTGGAGGGATGGTGAAAAGCAAGCGGAGAAACGATGTTTAATGTAAAGCCCAGAGTTTTAAAGTTTCGGGAAAATACAAAGGAAGTGGATCAACTAAATGGAGTTGGTCCTTTAATGGTGGCACCCGGTCATGGGTGGAGGACGATTTAACCTAGGCGATCAGATCTAAGGAGAAGATCGACAGTTGAGATGACGCAATGAAGTGTTAAGGTCGTGCGATGGGAAAAATTGAATGGAGTGCGATGTGTGATGTGGACCGTTGATCTAGATCAACAGATGGCTGAGATTAGCTGATGGAGGTTGTGGGGACGAAAGGAGGAAAGCATTTTTAGACGAGAAAATAGTCTTTATCGTGCTGCGGAAGCATGGTTTTGAAATCTACCCAAAAAAATGCGATATACGTCGTTGAGCGACACATGGCTCTAGAAAGCTGCTTATATCGCGTAAACCTCAGGCGTTAAAAATCAGACATGAAAACTGCATGATATGCATGCTGGCCATTATATCTGGAGTGGGAAGATCGGACGGTGGGAGATGGAGTGCGATGAAGGGAGATGCCCGGTCAGTTAAACGATGAAAAGTCAAAGTTGGGTTTAATCCTGGCCGTCGGATCTGCAGAGATCAACGGTTGCGATTGGGCCAGGGATGACCAATCAGGGACACATGGGTGGAGTGACGAGTATATTGGGCTGTTGGATCCAAAAAATTGGATAGCAGAGATCCAATCGGAGGGAGAGCGATGGAGGGCAAAAATCCGATGGGCGATGGTTGTGATTGGATCTGGACCATTGGATCGGTTTCAGATCAATGGCTATGATTGGATTAGAGCTTTCCAATCGAGGAGGGTCAACAGTAATGTGATTGGTGCGATTGGTGGCGAGCGATTACGCGATAGCCGTCGGATCTGAGAACAGATCGATGGCTCATAGGCAATCGGAAGTGGATAGGAGAGAGGCGATGGGCACAGTGCAGGATAAGTGCTGACCATCAAATATTTTAAGAGATCGACGGCTCAAATCGCGGTAGGGGTCTTATAGTGTAAAGACCTCGCATTGGGAAAAAACGAGTGTAACAAAGGAATGCGCCCCATGTTTCTTCCAATTGCGATTAGTACCCAGGCCTTAAGCGCTTGGTCTCGGGTGCAGGGCATATGGGGAAGTGGTTGAGGGGGCTGGATGAAAAGGGGCTAAGCCCATGTATGTAAAATGGATGTTTTTAAGCCAAAACAGAGGGTTTTTTAAGGTTAAAGAGGGATTCGGTAAAGGGAAAAGGGGACCTTTAGGCCGGACCAAAGATATTGGTAAGGTTTAAAAGGGGATGTGGGATGATTCAAAGGCTTAATGAGGAATTAAGGGAGGGGAAAGAGGTGAGGAAAAGCGAGGTTTAATGGGGGTGAGATAAGGGAAACGGAGGCCTTTTGGGAATTTTCCTCAAAAATAGAGAGGCCTTTAAACTAGGAACAACAGTGAGGATTTATCAAAGGACAAAGGCACAAGGAGGCTTCAAGGATGATGTGTTTTTAGAGGAAATGCATTCCTTGAAGGCTCAAAAAATATTTTAACCCCCTGTTTTCTTGTCAAAAAATTCATAGGGGGCTAACACAATGCTCTCCATTCCAGTGGGTGGTGTTGATGTTGTACTATGAGTACAATGGTTACAATCTTTGGGGATGAGAGCTTTTAGTTTTCAAGAAATTTTCTTGATTTTTTTTTAGAAGGAAAGGAAGTTGAATTACAAGGTATCACAGGGAAGCCAGGAAATATAATAAGCTCTAATGTCATGACAAAGCTTCTAAATAAAGAAAAATGAGGCATAATTTTTCAATTATGCTCAGTAGAAGTTCCAACATCGAAATCATCTATTTCTCCATATCTCCAAAAATACTTGGACAATCATTTCAAGGTGTTTGAAACTCCCAAATGACTCCCACCTATTCGTTATCATTTTCACACTATTAATTTGATTCCAGTAAGTGTTCCTCCAAACATAATGCCTTAAATATATCCCTTTGTCCAAAAGAGAGAAATTGAACGTATGATTGCAAAGATGATAGAGGCTGGTATAATTCAACTTAGAAAAAGTTTTTTCTCTGCTCCAGTAGTATTCGTGGACAAGAAAGATGGATAATGGTGCATGTGTTCGTATTATAGTGATCTAGGTGGAATAATCAGGTACGGGTACAAATGGCTTGAGTACAAGGCTCAAAAATCAAAGTGTTCGAAAATATCTCGAACCAAGTTCAAGTTGTAGATCTCGTAATTTTGAATCCAACGATGCAGACGACACTTAATTCCGAGTCCGAATGAAGGAGTTAGGAGCAGTCAAAGTTCAGAGGTTGACTTGGTGATGTGGTAGACTAAGGAGGCAACAATTTTGCTGAAACCCGGCCACCGGATTCCGACCAACCTAGCCAGATTCCGAGCGAATTTGTGGGACTGTTAAATGCACTCCTTCGGTCAAAAATTCGAAGGTTAAAAAAAAAATATTTGTTTTAGATAACAAATAAAACAAAAAAAATATATAATAAGGGTGGCCGGCCACCAACCTCGCCACCCCATGCAAATCCATATAATATTAAAAACGAAATTTTGTTGGGGGCGGGTGGTCAACCCCGCCACCCCCGCGGTCTCCACTGAACAAACAGCCACGCATTTTAAATGGGGCGGGGTTTGTTAACCCCACCACCCACCGACACACACTTGGCACGTTTTCATATGGGGCGGGCCGCCCAATATGGGTCTGGTCCCCCACATCACATCAACGGTTCTGCAAAATTTTAAAATATGAAAACAGTTCCAACGCTTATTTAAAAATATAAATACAGTTTGAACAGTCGACCTTTTAATGAAGGGGTCGGGATTTGACCACCCGACATCTTCCCAACCAATGTGGATCTTCAACCAACTTGTCCAACGGTGAATTTGGAGAGTCCGCCCGCATTTTATTATTTAAACCCAACATTTCACAGTGCGCCCAAGCCATGGAGGAGCGGGAGAGCGCACACGGAATTCGAGTTTAATATTTTTTTAATTGCAGACCAGTGCGCCCAGGCAATGGAGCAGTGCGTACGGAATCCGAGGAGATGCATGGATTTCCAGATTTATTATTTTTTTATTGCAGGTGCATGTGGAACCATGAGCCAGAAAAGAGGCAGGGGGAACCTTGATTGAGGCCAATTTTCAGGAGGGCGAAATTTTGACTTTTCCAAATGGGACAAATTTTATGTCGTTTCAGCACCACTCGACGCCACGAGTCTGATGGCGTGCTTAGTTTCTGCATCTGAGTTTTTGATTTTCTAGCCACTTTTGGAAGTGGATCATGCCGGTGTCAGATTTTCACGTGTGAGCAGTCGTTTTCATCTTTTTCGACGCTACAATATTGATGGTGTTTTGAGATTCAGCTGCAGAGTTGCTCAGCCTTCAGCAAATGGCAGCATGAGGTATATGATATGGATTCCATGTACTTCTCTATTTATTTCTCCTTGAGATGCATTATGTCTTGCAGATCTCGGTTGATACATGAGTCGTGGGATCTTGTTTTGTGTTGTTTTTTATGTACTTTTAGCTATGGATTTGTGTCATGTATGAGTCCCTTTTATGCCAAATTGGCGGGATGCTCTTATTTGCTATGTGTATTTTGAGATCCCTTGTTTTCCAGGATTGGTGGGATACTCTTGTTTGCTACATGTCAGCTATGGTCATACTGATAAGAGTCCTTCTTATGTATGCGAGTTCCGCAGTGGAACATCTCTTAAAGAAGTCAAGCCACTCTTGCGTGAGAGCAATTTTTCCTTGTATGTCATAGGAAAGCACATCCATGTACATTTTTTTCAAACAACACATAATGCAGCGGCCTACACCATCTTGAGACCGAGGCCCGGAGATGTAGTCCCTCCTGGATGAACTCCATCATCAAACAACGTGTTCTCATGATTGCTGATCTTGTTCATTTATGTTCCTCTTATTTATAGCTACAATTGTTCATTTAAGTTCTTTAACGTCTTTAATTAAACACAATTCTATTTATCAGCAAAATTAAAAGGTCTTGGTTAAGGGGTATTAAGATTTTACCCTGGATCAAGTGGTATTAGAGCAGGTATTCTTGCTGATTGGATTGCAGGGCGTGAACATTGGACGTTTGCTGAAGTTGAGCGATGGAGAGTGTCAAGGACATGTATGAAACCATGCTCAGGGTGTCCAAGAAAGCGGACATGTTGTACGAGGCTTACGAAAAACAAGTAGCAGAGAACGAATAATTGAAGACCCTCCTACACAAAGAGAAGGAGGAGAAGCAGCGGTTGCAACTTCAGTTGCAAGCCACGACAGAGGCATGGGAAGATTTGAAATGCAACAACGAAACTCTTCAGAGAGATCATGATGCCTTAAAAGCATTCCTACAGAAAGAGAAGGAGGAGATGCAATAGATGCAGCTTCAGCTATAAGCCGTGTCAGAGGAAGTGACAGAAGTGAAGCGCGACGAAGGCTTACAACAACTTTCTTCATCTGTTTCGTAATCAACACCTAAGGTAAATAGTGTTGATTTTTCTTCAGTTTCTTCACATGATGTCATTTCAGTTGGAAGTGTGGAGATACCAATCACAGGTATCGGCATGAGGCTTCTCACTAAAATGGGGTATAGAGGAGGAGGACTTAGCATTCGTGGCCAAGGCATAACTGAACCTTTGGAGGTGGTGCAACGACCTCGTTATGCAGGTTTGGGTACAATGGTGAAGGATGTTCGAAGGACATCAAAGAAAAACAGATAATGATGAACTCTCCAAGGAAGAGGAATGATAGGGACACTTTGCCATCATTCCACGGCAGTGAACGTTGCAGTGAAGGAACCGATGTGAGCTCCCATCATCATGATGGCACCGGAGACCACCCCAGAAGGTATACTAAGTCTCATTATTCCAGAGTGCATTTTGATTACAATAATTTTGATAACCACGGTCGTAAAGTATGGCATCGTAAAACTTGTTTATTTTGTGGTTTAAATAACCATGTGATTTCTAAGTGCTGGAAGAGGATGGCAGCACAAAGAAGGAAGAGGCAAGAAAAGCCTTCTTCCCAACAGGAAAAGAAATCAGTTAAGCAGGTTTGGAGGAAAAATAAATTTTGCACCCATTGTGACCGAAGTGGCCACCAAAGAGCCACATGCTGGAAAATTCATCCAGAGCAGCGCCGTAAAGACAAAGAACCCGTGCATACACAAGTCGAAAGAGCTGATCGACAAGCAAGTTCGCCATAGGGAAATGATCCACTCGTTTTAATAAATGAGCAGTGGTTCTTCTAGATTGTTTTTTCTAGATATGTTAAGCTTGTCATGGCCATGCTTGTAAGTCATTTGTCGCTTTTTATTATGAAAGTGATGATGTGTTTCCATCACTCGTTTAAGCGACCATGATATTGTTTTTGGCCTTGTTGTATAAGTCGTATGTTGGATCCTTTTCATGTAAAAAGTGATGATGTGTTGCCATCACTTTGAGATGTGATGATTATGTTTTGGTCATGTTGTATGAGTCGTCTGATGCATTTCTTTCATGTAAAAGTGATGAGGAGTTTTGCCATCACTTCGAAATGCGACGATGAGGTCTGGTCTTGTAATTTTGTTGATGTATGATTTCCATTTTGTTGTAAGCTTGACCACTGAGTACATGTTATAAACTCGTGGCAAGTATGGAAACATCTGGGTCATTATTGGTCACATTGAGAATGTAATGTTCGTTGCAGCTTTAGGCAGGTGTTGGCATTCTGATTTCGAAAGACAAAAGTGAAGGAGTCTTTAAGGGATGTGCCTTTTTAGACATTTTCATTTCAGCAGTTGCAGGTGTTGGCTTTGCATCTCGATTTTGAAGTACATGAGGTGAAGGAGTCTTCATGGGATATGCCTTTTCAGACATTTTCATTTCAGCAGTTGCAGGTGTTGGCTTTCAATCTCGATTCCAAAGTACGTGAGGTGAAGGAGTCTTCATGGTATATGCCTTTTCATACATTTTCATTTCAGCAGTTGCAGGTGTTGGCTTTGCATCTTGATTCCAAAGTACGTGAGGTGAAGGAGTCTTCATGGGATGTGCCTTTTCAGAAATTTGCATTTCAGTAGTTGCAGGTGTTGGCTTTGCATCTCGATTCCGAAGTACGTGAGGTGAAGGAGTATTCATGGGATGTGCCTTTTCAGACATTTGCATTTCAACAGTTGCAGGTGTTGGCTTTGCATCTCGATTCCGAAGTACGTGAGGTGAAGGAGTCTTCAAGGGATGTGCCTCTTCAGACATTTTCATTTCAGCAGTTGCAGGTGTTGGCTTTACATCTTGATTCTGAAGTACGTAAGGTGAAGGAGTCTTCAAGGGATATGCCTTTTCAGACATCACATTGTAGCAGTTGTACATGATGGCTTTGCATCTTGATTTCGAAGTATGCCAGGTGAAGGAATCATATGGGGATGCGCCTTTTAACGACAGTCGCAGACAGTTGATGATACGTAAAGCTTGATGCTTTTGGAGGACCAAAAGATCCTCAGTGGGGAGGTTTGATCTAGGTGGAATAATCAGGTATGGGTACAAATGGCTTGAGTACAAGGCTCAAAAATCAAAGTGTTCGAAAATATCTCGAACCAAGTTCAAGTTGTAGATCTCGTAATTCTGAATCCAACGGCGCAGACGTCACTTAATTCTGAGTCCGAATGAAGGAGTTAGGAGCAGTAAAAGTTCAGAGGTTGACTTGGTGATGTGGCAGACTAAGGAGGCAACAATTTTGCTGAAACTTGGCCACCGGATTCCGACCAACCTGGCCAGATTCCGGGCGAATTTGTGGGACCGTTAAATGCACTCCTTCGGTCAAAAATTCGAAGGTTCAAAAAAAAATATTTGTTTTAGATAAAAAATAAAACAAAAAAAATATATAATAAGGGTGGTGGGCCACCAACCCTGCCACCCCATGCAAATCCATATAATATTCAAAACGAAATTTTGTTGGTGGGCGAGTGGTCAACCCCGCCACCCCGGTGGTCTCCACTAAACAAAGAGCCACTCATTTTAAATGGGGCGGGGGTTGTTAACCCCACCACCCGCCGACGCACACTTGGCACGTTTTCATATGGGGCGGGCCGCCCAATATGGGTCTGGCCCCCCACATCACATCAACGGTTCTGCAAAATTTTAAAATATGAAAACAGTTCCAACACTTACTTAAAAATATAAATACAGTTTGAACAGTTGGCCTTTTAATGGAGGGGTCTGGATTTGACCACCTGGCCTCTTCCCAACCAATGTGGATCTTCAACCAACTCATCCAACGGTGACTTTGGAGAGTCCGCCCGTGTTTTATTATTTAAACCCAACATTTTACAGTGCGCCCAAGCCATGGAGGAGCAGGAGAGCGTGCACGAAATTCGAGTTTAATATTTTTTTAATTGCAGACCAGTGCGCCCAGGAAATGGAGCAGCGTGCACGGAATCCATGGAGATGCACGGATTTCCAGATTTATTATTTTTTTATTGCAGGTGCATGTGGAACCATGAGCCAGAAAAGAGGCAGGCGGAATCTTGATTGAGGCCAATTTTCAGGAGGGCGAAATTTTGACTTTGTCCAAATGGGGCAAATTTTATGTCGTTTCAGCACTACTCGACGCCACGAGTTTGATGGCATGCTCAGTTTCTACATCTGATTTTTTGATTTTCCAGCCACTTTTGGAAGTGGATTATGCCGGTGTCAGATTTTCACGTGTGAGCAGTCGTTTTCACTTTTTTCGACGCTACAAGATTGATGGTGTTTTCAGATTCAGCTGCAGAGTTGCTCAGCGTTCAGCAAATGGCAGCATGAGGTATATGATGTGGATTCCATGTGCTTCTCTATTTATTTCTCGTTGAGATGCATTATGTCTTGCAGATCCCGGTTGATACATGAGTCGTGGGATCTTGCTTTGTGTTGTTTTTGATGTACTTTCAGCTATGGATTTGTGTCATGTATGAGCCCCTTTTATGCCACATTGGCGGGATGCTCTTATTTGCTATGTGTATTTTGAGATCCCTTGTTTTCCAGGATTGGCGGGATACTCTTGTTTGCTACATGTCAGCTATGGTCATACTGATAGGAGTCTTTCTTTATGTATGAGAGTTCTGCAGTGGAACATCTCTTAAAGAAGTCAAGCCACTCCTGCGTGAGGGCAATTTTTCCTTGTATGTCATAGGAAAGAACATCCATGTACATCTCTTCTTACAGCACATAATGCAGCGGCCTACACCATCTTGACACCGAGGCCCGGAGATGTAGTCCCTCCTGGATGAACTCCGTCATCAAACGACGTGTTCTTATGATTTTTGATCTTGTTCATTTATGTTCCTCTTATTTACAACTACAGTTGTTCATTTAAGTTCTTTAACGTCTTTAATTAAATGCAATTCTATTTATCATCCGAATTAAAAGGTCTTGGTTAAGGGGTATTAAGATTTTACCCTGGATCATATAGGGAGCTCAATCATCTCAATATTAAAGATAAATTTCCCATTCATGTGATTAATGAATTATTGGATGAATTACATGGAGAAATTTATTTCACCAAGTTGAATCTTCATTCAGGATATCATCAAATGAGAATGAATATTGAAGACCTTCTGAAAATAGAATTCAGAACTCATGAGGGTCATGATGAATTTTTCCTCATGCCTTTTGGCCTTGCCAATGCACCTTGGACATTTCAAGGGTTGATGAACTTCATTTTCAAAGCCTTCCTTAGAAAATTTGTGGTACTATTTTTTTATGATATACTAATCTACAACAGGTCTTGGAAGGATCATGTTCAACATGTTGATAGGGCGCTCAAACTATTGGAGGAGAAACAACTATATGGAAAAACCTCCAAATGTTTCTTTTGAGAACAAGATGTGGAATATGTGGGTCATATTGTATCTCAAGAGGGTGTTAAGGTAGACTCTGTTATCACCCAAAAATTCTCAAAACATCATTGTGTCAACTCTATTTTTGGTCATGATTTCAAGTAGGTCTAAAAGTCATTTTAAGTCTTGGTAAATGGTAGGTCATAGTTTCATAAGTTTTAAAGGTCATATTTCAAGTTCAAATAAAGTATTTTAGGTCCATTCCATGATTAAAATGTTATATTTTTCATTTAGGGGTCATTCCATTCGGTTTCAGGTTGAAATTATGCAATTAGCTAAGAATCCACACTTTTGTAGTGCCTGTAGTTCAAAAATGAGGAAATGTGCCATGAAATTGCTGCTACTTTTGTAGCGCGCTACGAAACTGCTGTAGAAGCTTTTCCAGTCATGAAGAAAAACTTTATTTTCTTGTTTTAGTAGTCAACTTCCAAGGGGGTTTCTAGGAAACTGAAAACGAATTTGTGAAAACGGAAAGAGGTTTTTCTTCCTAACGTACTTAGCTACAACAACCTCTCTCATTTTCTTCAAATTCATTATGAGTTGGGATACATTAATAACTTAACTTGCGCTACAAAACTGCTATTACAAAATGTCCAGTACATGGCTGTTTAGTAGTCAAAATTCAAGTTCAGTTTCTGGCCAAATGGAAAAAAAATTTCGAATTATAAAAGAGGTTTGGCTTCAACGAATCTTTAGATACAATAACCTCTCTCACTTTTCTCTCAAGTGTTACCCGTTACGAGATAAAAGTCTTTCTTTGAAGCCATATTTTAAAAAAATAGAGTTTTCCTGTTTTACACATGTTGTTCAAGGATAGTTTCGGGATAGTAGGAGAGGTATTTCAAACAACTAAGAGAGGTTTTTTTTCAAGACAGACTCACCTAAAAAATCCTCCTTCAGCTTAACAAAATACATTATGGATGAGGAGATACAAGCTCTGTCTCAACACCTATGTTTCAAATAAAAACAATAAGGTAAAATGACCAATTCATAGATGAAAGATGAAGGTAAAATTTGATGAAGTTTATTTTTTGGGGGTCATATTGTTGTGTTTTTGAAATCATACCAACACCTTTAAAGTTTAAATATCTCCAAGGTACAAATTTTTAAGACTGTTTTGAAAAATCAGCATGCACAGCAGTTTCGTAGCATGCTACGAAACTGCTGAAGATGTCTTTTTGCATATTTTCATATAAGTTTTGGAAGGAAGGTTGATGAGTTTTGGGTTTAAATTGGCTGGTGGAGGCATGGATATAATAGGTGAAGGTTCAAATGAAGAAAACAGGAGAAAAAATGATTAAAAGGAAAGGTTTTACACTAACCTACAAATTGTGCTACAAAAATAGGCTACTTTTGTAGCTCAGACCTATTTTCTATTCTTTTACATCATTTCGGAGATGCATTTCTACACAGCTGGAAGATTAAATTCTTTAGAGAAATGATTGGAAAATGTGACACATGTGAAACTGATCTATTAATGATCAAAGTACTCAAAACTGATAAAGGAATCAAAGGGGCTGAAAAGCAGGAAAACATGTTTCCTAGTTTTTAAGGAAACATTACTATCTACAGCAGCGTTACTTCAAGTCAAGGATGATCATCCAAATTCGAATTCATGGGAATGCAGGTGGCATAAGATGTAATAAATATTAGATAAGGTTTTTAGGAGGTCATTAAAGAGTTTTAGTCCTATTTGGAATAAGATTTCTCATTAGGGTTATAACTGTCATTTTGTAATTAATAGCATGTTTCTAGATTAGGAAAGGTGTCAAAGCATGGGAATTCCAATTCCTTAGTGGAGGATTAATGAATCCTATATTGTAAATGTTATATATAGAGCATGAGTTCAAAATCTACAAGGGTTGGGTATTTTCATTAGCAATTGACTGTGTTATTGTAGTTGATTGTGTCTTTTTCAACTTAATACAGAGATCTGTTTTGACAACTCAAGATTCATAAGGAGTTTATGTGTATCATATTTCTATGGCCTTCCTCATTATCTATTTGCAGTTGTATTTGTATGTGTTAATTAAAATTCATCTGAAAACGCTCTAAATTCCTTCACATGTAAATAGACTGTGTTTTTCACTATGTTACTGTTTTATTTATTAAGCTAGACTCCAAGTTCCTTGACTTCCATTCTAAATAGATTATGATGTTTTGTTGAAGAATATGTTGACTCCATGGCCAAATGAATGTTTGCTAATATTTAATTCAACAAGTTATACATTTTTATCCTTTTTATTCCTAGAGTTAGCCATCTAATCATTAATAAAAAATATTAAACCTATTGAGAGAGCCCTCTCAAGTTGAGGAGGCTAAGCCTTAGCCAAAATATTGGTTTGAAATAGTTACTCAGAGTCTACTTGATGAGGAACCTATCAGGGTCATATTTTTTGATAAAAGTTTGGTGCATCTGTCGGGAGCCTGAATATTACTCATTCCCGAATTCAAGAAGCTAAACTTCTGAAGGTAGCAGGAGCTCAAGAAGTTTTTCGAGGCTGCATCTACCTTGGCGATTCCACACATCAAATAATCAAATTGGAAGGTGACTCTACTACTTAAATATCAGTAGCTTGATGAAGTTTGAAGATGAGTTCCATTGCAAGAATAAATGCCAAGTATGCCCCTATGAATCTATCTCATATCCCTGGTTTTCCAAATCCTATGCCAAAGGTTGAATGGTTAGATGACATTCCAATATTTAAATATGAAAGGAAAGATAATGCAGCCCTTCATTTGGTTAGATTCCATATGCATGTACATAGACTTAAGGTTTAGTTCCCTGAATATTGTCTCATGAAGATGTTTATGACCACCTTAGAAGGAAAAGCATGGTCTTGGTATGAGAGCTTTCCAAATGGTTCATTATATTCTCTTGCTAAGTCCCATGTTGCATTTTATGAGATGTATAAAGAATGTCATCCCTCTTTGTTGTTGGTTAAAGAATGTTGTAAGAACTCTATGAGTTTTATTAGATATTTGGAGAATTGTTATGAAGATGATGAGTTCATGGATGAAGAAATTTTAGATTCCCTTCATGACAATACCTTTCATCACGAAGAAAAACACGAAGAAGAAAGGATAACATCTCTTTTAGATAAAAATGAAACCCAGCAGGAGATTATTTATGAAAATAATGTTACATCCTCTGATTTTGAGGAAAATTTGCAGCAAACTTGTTAGTCCTTTGATCATCAGGAGTATGTGAATCATTTCAAACAACAAGAGGAAATATTGGAAAATGCTTGCTACAATCCTCAGGTATAGGAAAAATTTGATTCTTCATTTCATTTCTTGCATCAGCCTACATCAAACGATGATTACATTAATGAAGGAGTGGGTGAAAATTTTTCTTTACCCTTGTCTTCTAATCTGAAATCATGTGAATGCAAGTTAGAAGATAAGATTCCATTTGTGGATGAAGTTACTAAGAAAACTGAAAAGGACTTGAAGTTTTAGAGGAAAAATTTCAATCTTATAGGCTTCAAGATCAAGATCAGTCTTTTCAAAAGCTTTCCATGCTAGAAAACAAAGAGAAGGTGTTTCTTCTTTTCTCTTTTCAGAATGAGCAAGAGTACACTGTCTTTGAGAATCAGTCGGAACAGCAGTTGGATAGCATACAAATGAAATCTTCTGTGGCTGAACAAAGCATATATGAGCTGACCAAAGTTACAGAATGTTATGAGAATCATTAAACTAATCATGTCTTCTTTGACCCTATAGCTGGATACATGGAAGAGCTTTACACTCCATTTTTTCAATTTCATTTTCTTTATGAAGATCATATACATTCTAAATTGCCTTGGTCATCTCAGTATCATGGTTAATTTGGTTTCGAGTGCAGTCAAGAGCTTCAAATATCAGATAAGACAAGTGATTGGCTTCATTGGAAATTTCATGTTGTTTGAGTTAAAATGGAGATTGTAGCTGCTAGGGTAGGCAGGAGTGTGTGAATAAGCTCAAAGGTGAATGAGAATCTTTTCAGTAGGTACAGAGTTAGTTATTCTACAATGATAATCAAGCTTGGGCCCGAGGTGAAGGCCATTAGAGCTTGAAGAGAAGTTTGGTAATTTCAAATTTCTTTCTGTTTTGGTCAAGAAAATGGATAGAAGCACTAGAGCTACTGGGTCTTAGTGTACCACAGGGGCACAATATCCCAAGTGGAGCCACTGTTATTACCCAAAAATTCTCAAAACATCATTTTGTCAACTCTATTTTTGGTCATGATTTTTAAGTAGGTCTAAAAGTCATTTAAAGTCTTGGTAAAGGGTAGGTCATAGTTTCATAAGTTTAAAGGTCATATTTCAAGTTCAAATAAATTATTTTGGGTCCATTCCATGATTAAAAAGTTATATTTTTCATTTAGGAGTCATTCCATTAGGTTTCGGGTTGAAATTCTGCAATTAGCCAAGAATCCACACTTTCATAGTGCCTTTAGTTCAAAAATGAGGAAATGTGATACGAAAGTGCTGCTAATTTTGTAGCACACTACGAAATTGCTGTATCAGCTTTTTCAGTCATGAAGAAAAACTCTGTTTTTTTGTTTTAGTAGTAAACTTCCAAGGGGGTTTTTTGGCAGCTGAAAACGAATTTGTGAAAAATGAAAGAGGTTTTTCTTCCTAACATAGATAGCTACAAACGCCTCTCTCATTTTCTTCAAATTCATTATGAATTGGGATACATTGATAACTTAACTTGCGCTACAAAACTGCTGTTGCAAAATGTCCTGTACATGGCTGTTTAGTAGTCAAAATTCAAGTTCAGTTTCTGGCCAAATGGAAATGTTTTTTAGAATTATGAAAGAGGTTTGGCTTAAAAAAGTATTTATATACAATACAATCTCTCACTTTTCTCACAAGTGTTACCCGTTATGAGATAAAAGTCTTTCTTTCAAGCCATATTTTCAGAAAACAGAGTTTTCCAGTTTTACACATGTTGTTCAAAGACAGTTTCTGGACAGTAGGAGAGGTATTTCAAAAAACCAAGAGAGGTTTTTGTTCAAGACAGAATAGCCTAAAAAAAATTCCTACATTTTTTCAAAATAAACTATGGATGAGGAGATACAAACTCTGTCTCAACACCTATTTTCAGATAAAAACAGGAAGGTAAAATGACCAATTCATAGATGAAAGATGAAGGTAAAATTTGATGAAGATTATGTTTTGGGGGTCATATTGTTGTATTTTTGAAATCATACCAACACCTTTAAAGTTTAAACATCTCCAAGGTACAAATTTTGAAGACTGTTTTGAAAAATCAGCTTGCACAACAGTTTCGTAGCGTGCTACGAAACTGCTGAAGATGTCTTTTTGCATATTTTCATATAAGTTTTGGAAGGAAGGTTGATGAGTTTTGGGTTTAAATTAGCTGGTGGAGGCATGGATATAACAGGTGAAGGTTCAAATTAAAAAAAAAAAAGGAGAAAAAATGATTAAAAGGAAAGGTTTTAAACTAACCTACAAATTGTGCTACGAAAACAGGCTACTTTCATAGCGCAGACCTATTTTCTATTCTTTTACATCATTTCAGAGATGCATTTCTACACATCTGGAAGATTAAAGTCTTTAGAGAAATTATTGGAAAATGTGACACATGTGAAACTAATCTATTGATGATCAAAGTACTCAAAACTGATAAAGGAATCAAAGGGGATGAAAAGCAGGAAAACACGTTTCCTAGTTTTTAGGAAAACATTACAATCTACAACATGGTTACTTCAAGTCAAAGATGATCATCCAAATTCGAATTCATGGGAATGCAAGTGGCATAAGATGTAATAAATATTATATAAGGTTTTTAGGACGTTATTAAATAGTTTTAGTCCTATTCGGAATAGGACTGCTCATTAGTGTTATAGCTGTCATTTTGTAATTAATAGCATGTTTCTAGATTAGGAAAGGTGTTAAAGCATGGAAATTCGAATTCTCTAGTGGAGGATGAAAGAATCCTATATTTTAAATGTTCTATATAGAGAATGAGGTCGAAATATACAAGGGTTGGGAATTTTCATTAGCAATTGACTGTGTTATTGTATTTGACTGTGTCTTTTTCAACTTAATACAGAGATCTGTTTTGACAACTCAAGATTCATAAGGAGTTTATGTGTATCATATTTATGTGGCCTTCCTCATTATCTATTTGCAGTAGTATTTGTATGTTTTACTTAGAATTCATTTGAAAATGCTCTAACTTCCTTCACATGAAAATAGACTTTGTTTTTCACTATGTTACTATTTTATTTATTAACATAGATTCCAAGTGCCTTGACTTCCATGCTAAACAGATTATGATGTTTTGTTGAAGAATATCTTAACTCCATGGCCCAACGAATATTTTCTAATATGTGATTCAATCAGTTATACATTTTTATCCTTTTTATTCCTAGAGTTAGCAATCTAATCATTAATAAAAAAATATTAAACCTATTGAGAGAGCCCTCTCAGGTTGAGGAGGCTAAGCCTCATCCAAAAGATTGGTTTGAAAGAGTTTCTCAGAGTCTACTTGATGAGTGTTAGGACCTCACAATGTACCATTTTTACCATACATTTTGACACCACCTTACCCTTTATAGCTATATTTAAAAAGGTTACATTATCATTTTCATACATTTTATCCAAAGGTATATGAAATCCTTCTCTTTACTATATATTTAATCTTTTTTACATATAATTCCACATTACTCTTATATTTCATCATTAATCGAAGGTAGATCGTTGCTAACACAAGTCTAAAATATCACAGATAATTTATGATAAGGAATGTGTTGTTGCTGAAACAATTGGCCGTTGCTGAAATAGTTGACTCTGTTGCTGAAACAGTCAGCGGGCACGTAAATTCCGTCACTACTTGTGATTTGCGATCTTGAAAGAGTATTTCAGGAACGATGGCAACAAGACGAAGACAAGCAAGGAACTTTGTTACACGGATTGTTCTAAAGCCAATACCTTTTTGTATCTGTTGTAACAATATTTTTCTATGGAAGAATAGAAAGACCCTGTTTTAAGATAGAAGAACAGATTTGGATAAATATAGGATTTCTCTGATGTAACTGTAGTAGATGTCTCCTCTTTAAAAAGAGGAGACATCATCATTAGAAGGGGAGGGAGAGACTATAGGAGAGACATTATTTTTGAGCGGAAAGGAGCAAGACTCCATTGCAATGTATCATTCCTTTTTGACAGATGAATAAAGGTTTCTTTTGAGCATTCCAATTTAACTCTTTCCTCTGGGGAATCTTGTGAGAAGGAAAGGGCCCACCTTCATCAAAATATTCACCCGATTGCTCCTGTAGTCTGTTAAACTTCTTTATGTTATTTTCACCTTAAATTAACTCTGTTTGCTGAAGAATCATTTACATAGTTCTGTAGTTCTTTAAGCACTCTTTTTTCTTTAACACTACATTAGTTTTGTATCATTCATTCTTAAAAAAAAGCCAAGAGATCTTTTTCCATTATTTTTTTGAATGTGTGATTGATACCAGGAAACAGGTGCTGAAGATTCCTGTTTGAAGGAATAGGGTCCTATTCCCCGTAGTTTAATTCTCTTTTTCTACAGTGTGATTGATATCAGGAAGCAGGTGCTGAAGGTTCCTGTTCATGGGAATAGGGTCCTGTTTTCCTTGATTTCATCTTTTTCTACAGTGTGATTAGTGTCAGGCAACAGGTGCTGAAGATTCCTGTTTGGAGGAATAGGGTCCTATTCCCTGTTATGGTTGATTGATTTCCTTTCCTGCAGGGTGATTTCCTTTCATTATCTTTTCCTAGAATTCTTTTAATGAAAGACTGCAATAGAGGAATTTCTTCTACTGTAACATAAGTAGGCTTCAGCTTTGTTAAAACAGGGCGTGAATAGTTAGATTTGTAAGATTGATAATTGTGTGACTTCTACTACAACATTTCCTTACTTTTGGAATTGAGCATATCCAGTGCGTGATTGTCTTTAGAATAAATAGACCTTCCCGAGTTGACAATTTATATGGTGCTTGAATTGTTAAAAAAATTAAAGCAACCAACATTTTGGCACCATTGCCAGGGAAGGCAATTATAGATTTCAAAGCATTGATATTTTCTTTCTAGATGTGCAGATTGTATGAGAGGACGTGGAACCCAGAAGAAAACTAATCCTACAGGTGGAAAGGGCAAAGGAAGGGGAGGAAGAAATACTTTTATTGACAAAATTGTATCAAAGGCTGAATCATCACAGAGATTAATTTCTCGAAGACCAAAACCTCAGCGCTCCCCTCAATCAGACTACCAAACAGAAGAAGTTGTGAGCCCTGAAAACATAGAGGAACCAGTAATGGATATTAAAGAACCAACAGCCAGTGCTGGAGAGTCAGAAGAAAGTGGTAGCAAATCAGCAGAGCACGTTGAGGAACTAATAGAGAGTATTGGGCGACCAGTGGAAAACATTGAGGAGCCAGTAGAAGATTTTGAGGATCGAGAAAGTGCAGTAGGAGAACAACCAATGGAAGGAAACAACGAAGAATTCTTTGGTGGAGGACGTGTAGATACTGAAGGATAAGGAAGGGATGAAAATTCTCTCTCTACCTTGGGATTTCCTATCAGTGATCTCCCTAGAGGAACAAATCCTATGAAGAATATTCCATTGTCATCTTTACCCAACTTCCATGGTTTATCCTTTGAAGATCCAGATGAATTTATTTTTGAATTTGATATATTATGCAAAAGTTATGATTATGTTACTAATGCTCAGAAGTTGAAACTGTTTCCAGCAACATTAAAAGGAAATGCTTTAAGATGGTTCATGAGCCTTGGAAGTTAGGTAATCACAACATGGGAACAGATGAAACAGAAATTTGTGCTTAAATATCAAGACTATTGTCAGACAAGAGAAAAGAGGGAGGAAATATTCAACATGGCACAAAAGCCGGACGAGAATTCGGAGGACTATGTGGAAAGGCTGCAGTATAATCTGTAGAGATCTGATCATCCGAATGTAAGTAAAGAAATTCGTAAAACAATATTACTTAGAGGATTAAGGGATGATTGTTTATACATATTAAACATGCTTGGCAAGGGAGATATATCTAAAGAATCATATGATGAGATTGTTGAACTTTGTAAAAGATGTTCAAGAGGAGCTGCAAGTAACAGAGTAAGTAACATAGATCCCACCTATTCAAGAGTGCAGAAATTAGCCAGTGGGGGAGAAACAAGATCTGAAATAGTTAATTTACTTGAAGAATTTGAAACTGAGATGTTAAGTTCTTTTTCTTCACAAATTGACACCTTGCAGGTTAAAAAGAAGCAGGTTGAAGCAGAAGCGGCTCTGGCTGTCTTTTGCCCTAAATGCAGAGACAAACATCCACTAAGGGAATGCCCATTGGACAAAATACCAATCTGCACCCTTTGTGAGAAAGATCATGAAACAAAACAATGTCCCTCTCTACCGGGAATAAAGGCAGCATTGCAGCCAACAGAAGAAGAAGCTGAAGCAATTTACCTGCTAACACAAAGAAGACAATGGCAACCAAAAGGACAAGGTATGAATTCTAGTATGCCATTTAATCGTTGGAATAATTATTCTGCTTTTAGTCAGACAAATTACCCTCCCTTTAATCAAATGCAATAGCCACCCTTTAATCAGATGAACTACCAACCCATGCAATAAAAAAACCCCCCCTTTGTTGATCCTACAATGTGGACTCCTTGGCTCCCATAACAGCCATCTTCTTTTAATCCATGGAATTCAAATTGGAGAATCCAACAACTCCCGTATCCAAATCAATTTCCTCAATTTCAAAAACCACTTCCTCTACCATCAAATGCTCCACCAAATAATCAAATGAAACCCCAGCTACCTGTGAAACCAAATCCTAACCCCAATAATAAAGTTGTGCAAGTCATTGAGATTCAGAATCAGCCTACATTTTCTACTATGCAATGTAATGATATTCATTTGAGATCCGGGAAAATAGTAGAACCTATCATCAATGATATAACCTCTTCTGATTCTGATAAAGAGGAAACTGAGAAACATAAAAAATCACAACCACCCTCTAACAAGGGTATTGAAATAACAGAACCACCATTCCCCGAGCGTTTAGTTTTAACTAAAATGCCTGAAACACCTGCTTTTAATCTTTTAGGGGAAT
Organism: Pinus albicaulis; assembly: GCA_034641835.2. Lineage (NCBI taxonomy): Eukaryota > Viridiplantae > Streptophyta > Pinopsida > Pinales > Pinaceae > Pinus > Pinus albicaulis. The sequence continues at coordinate 79,299 of JAXQQM020070098.1, forward strand.
TGCAAAACTTGTATGTTAAAATTCCACTTTTACAGGCACTGAGAGATGTACCAATTTATGCCAGAACCATAAGGGACATTTGTGTTAAGAAACCTGGTAGGAAGACTAAAGACCCCCTTACAGCTCATGTTATGGGTGATTTATCTACATTAATGTTCGGAAAAACCCCTCCTGTGAAATATGGTGACCCCGACCATCCTACCGTGATAGTTCAAATTGGTAAAACAATAATTCCTCAAGTTCTGGTAGATCTAGGTGCTGCAATAAACATTATGACTCTTGAAACTTCACAGTTGTTACAGCTGAATAACACAATTAGAGATACACCAACCATCCTAGAGTTAGCTGACTGTTCTACAATTAAACCAGAAGGAGTTGTTGAATATCTAGTTATCTCGGTTGAATCCTGGAATTACCCAGCTGATTTTGTGGTATTACAAACTAAAACAAAGTTGGGGGGACACCCTTTAATTCTAGGAAGGCCATGGTTGGCCATAGTCGATGCCTTTATCAGCTGCAAATCTGGTTCAATGACAATTTCTAATGGTTATGAAACTAAACAACTTACTCTTTATCCTCATGCTACACCCATAATTAATAATGAAAATTCTGTGTGGATGGATTATGATGATAATTTTATTCATCCCATTTTAACTATCGGACAAGCCTTAACTCTTAAAGACAATACAGAGGATGAAATAATTAATAATTTTATTTGTGAACCTTCCTCTGTAATTGCTGAAACACACAATCAATTGACTGCACTTTTTGAAATGAATACCCAAGAAAATATTGAATCTGAAGATTTATCTCAGACATTAACCACCATCTCATCTAAAAGCATAACAGTGGAAATCGAACCTGGCAAGACATTAAATATAAATCCTGATCTAACAGTTGCTGAAACACAGCAGTTAATGAAGTTATTACTTGAAAATGAGGAAGCATTCACACGAGATTACACGGATATGAAGGGAATCTCTTCTGAACTATGTACTCACCGAATTTATATTAAAGAAGGGTGTCAACTAGTCTGTCAACCCCAAAGACAAATGAACCCTAATTTAAGAGAGATTGTTAAAGAATAACTTCAGAAATTGCTTAATGCAGGATTTATATACCCCATATCTGACAGTGAATGGGTTTCCCCATTGGTAATAGTCCCTAAGAAAAACGGGAAATGGAGAGTGTGTGTTGATTACAGAGCCTTAAACAAAGCTACTCAAAAGGACCACTTTCCTTTACCTTTCATTGATCAGGTGTTGGATAGTCTGTCAGGAAAGAAATTCTTTTCTTTTCTAGATGGATTCAGCGGGTATAACCAAATTAGAATTGCACCCCAAGACCAAGACAAGACCACCTTTACTAGTCCTTGGGGAAATTTTGCTTATAGAGTTCTTCCATTTGGACTATGTAATGCACCAGCAACTTTTCAAAGGGCTGTTATAGGAATCTTTTCTGATATGCTGAATGAATCTATGGAAATATTTATGGATGATTTTACTCCTTATGGTGTGTCTTTTGAAGATGCATTACAAAATCTTGAGAAGGTACTTAAACGTTGTATACAAGCTCACCTCTCCCTAAGTACTGAAAAATGTCATATGATGATGAGTGAAGGAGTAGTTCTTGGACATTTTATTTCATCTCAAGGCATTCAAGTAGACCCATCCAAAATACAAGTCATTTAGAATATTCTTGTTCCTAAAACACAAACTGATGTGAGAATTTTTCTAGGACATGCTGGATAGTACCGAAGATTTATTAAATATTTTTCTAAGATAGCTTCTCCATTATTTGTGTTGCTTATGAAAAAATCTAAATTTAAGTGGACTAATCTTTGTCAGAAAGCCTTTGTAGAACTCAAGCATCAGTTATCTATTGCTCCTATTTTGAGAGGACCTGATTGGGCCCTTCCCTTTCATATATCTTCTGATGCTTCAGACACTGCAATTGGAGTTGTCCTGGGACAAGAGGAAAATCATCTTCCTTATGCTATCTATTTTATCAGTAAGAACATGACCCCTGCTAAGCTTAATTATACAGTTACCGAAAAGGATTTTCTTGCAGTAATTTATGCCATTAATAAATTTCGACATTACATCACTGGTTATTCTACTTTTTTCCACACTGATCACTCGGCTATTAAGTATTTAATCAACAAATCTGTCACAAATGCTCAAGTTACTAGATGGTTATTGTTACTGCAGGAGTTTGATATTACAATTGTAGATTGACCTAGTAAAGAAAATTTTGTGGCTGATTTCCTTCCATGGTTAAAAACTGATAATCATATTCCAGTAGATGATTCCTTTCCTGATGAGTATTTATTTGCAGTCTCTGCTCACTCTCCGTGGTATGTAGACATTGCCAACTATTTGGTTGCAGGAAAATTACCATCACACCTGTCATACAGGGAAAGGAGAAGAATTCTTCAACAAAGTGCCAGGTATAGCTGGATATGTGGGTGTCTTTTCTACATAGGGCTTGATCTAGAAATCCGAAGATGCATTAGGGAGGATGAAGTGTATGACATACTAAAAGCCTGTCATGATGGTCCCTGCGGAGGGCATTTTGCTGATAAAAGAACAACACAAAAATTTTTGAGGATGGGTTACTATTGGCCCTCATTGTTTAAGGATGCAAAGAAATATGTGTGGGCTTGTGACAGCTGTCAGCGAATGGGTCAACCCAATCATAGAGATAAAATGCCATTAAACCCCCAGGTAGTACCTGAACCATTTGAAAGATGGGCCTTGGATTTCATAGGACCCATTAATCCTCCATCCAATCAAAGAACTTATATTTTAGTCTCTATAGACTATATGACTAAATGGGTGGAGGCCAAAGAACTTATTAGAGTCAATGAAGAAGCTGTCCTAGGCTAACAAGAGATCACTATATTTGGAATTTTTAGACACATGCGTATGGAGGACCTCCATTCAATTCTCATGGTACCAAATACACCAGAAGATTACACTGCCATCATAGAATGACTAACACTATGTCAACTCATGCCAATGTAATAAAAGCAAGCACAAATAAAGTATTAGAAGCCATTCTAACTAAAACAGTGAAGGATAACTGGAAGGATTGGTCTCAAAGGCTCCCCGAAGCACTATGGGCTTACAGAACTACCTGGAGAAACACTACAGGATTTTCTCCCTATGAATTGGTTTATAGTAAAAATGTTGTTTTTCCTGTGGAATTTGAGATTAAAACTTTAAGAACTTCTTTAGCTGCTAACCTTGATTTGACTGATGTGCAGACAGCTAGGTTGTAGCAGCTTCTTGAATTGGATGAAAAAAGATTAGATGCCATTCACCAAAAAACCATGATTCAACAAAAAAGAATGAAGTGGCATGATAAAATCATTAAACACAAGCAGTTCCAAAAAGGTAATTGGGCCTTATTGTACGACTCTCGGTTTGAAAACTTTCAGGGTAAGCTACGTACACGATGGTTGGGACCTTATGAAGTATATGTTGTTTTTCCTAATGGAACAGTAAGACTTTTAACAATTGATGATTCTAAAACACCTCTACTAGTAAATGGTCATAGGATTTGTTTGTACCAGTGCCATGTTTCTAAAGAAGATTTCAAGGTTGCTTGCATGACTGATACACATTATCTTTTTCTAGGGGAGTCCTCTGCTCCTCACAACATTTAATTTTCTGCACTATATTTCTAGCATTAGATTAGATTTAAAACTAATAATCCCTGTCAAGGGTTGGCATGTTACAATTTTATTTTGCAGAATAAGGGAGAACTGACTAAGGAGGACAGTTTTATCATAGGAAGATCTGAAGCTTCAATCAAAGAAGATTTGTTCCCTTCATTTCAACTCATTTCCCAGCAATGTCCCTTTTATCACTTATCCCATTACTCCATCTTTCCCTTTTTCCATTTTTCCTATTTCTACCTATTCCTGAAACACCATCATTTAGCCATCACTTCCTGATTCTTACTGATGAAATATCCCTCAGCAAGTACTTCTCCTAATTTTCTTAATTCCAGATCATTACATTCCATTTTCTTTATTTTTCCATTGTTGAAACACCACTTTCAGCAACATCTCATTAATTTTTCCATTGCTGAAACACCACTTTCAACAACCTGTCATTTATCTTTCCATTACTAGAACACCATTCCTTTCCTCTGCTACACAAGTTCTCCAGTACCCCACTTTTTCAGATCCCTTGGGTGAATATTATCCAGTATTGAGTAGATCCTGATATGCTCCTATTTCTACATTCCAGAGAAATTTAAAGATTCTTCCATCAATACCAAGCCATTATGAAGCACTCTATACTTCGAATTATAAAAGCAAAGGTAAAAATATAAGGTATGCAGATTTTTTATGTAATACAGTTAAATAATAGTTTAAAGAGAGGATATTGCCCATTATGATTACAATCCCCGCACACTTAAAAATCATTTCATCACACGTAAGGGGGGAATTTCAAAAATTAAATCATCATTCCACACCATCCAATCCACCGTCACTCTTCATATCCATTATTTCCGCCATCATTGATACTCCATATCCTCAGTCGCAACGATTAGCTTGATCAAGCCTGTGTTTTTTTTCTTTTTGCCTCTGCATTTGACTCAAGTGAGTAGCTATGGGAGGCTTGGCTATTAGACATGAGCCTGGCTTGATAACTCTTCTCGAATTATTTCCGGAGGCTTACCAAATTTTTCAGCAGGCAGGTTGGATTACATGCTTCGAAAGGCTAGGAGAATTTGATCCCCAGCAAGTTTTAGAGTTTGCGTAGAATTTTCAGGAAGATTACTCCGCAGTCCAAGGGGTCTGAATTTCAGTCACAGAGGAAGATATAGCACAAGTTTCAGGGTTTCCGGTCACAGGTGCTCGCTGGTTTAGCAGGAAAGAAGTCATTTTAAACGCACAACAGGACTTCCTTCTTCTAGAAGAATAGGTTGAGATTAAAGGCCGCGGCATAATTTTGCATTCATTATCTCGCCCATGTCCAACAGTAGCTAAATTCATCAATAAATATTTTACTTGCGAGGGGCGTTACCATGTAGTTTATCAACACGACTTTTTTTTAATGAGTCATTTGTGGCATGGTCGATTAGTCAACATTCCTTATTATCTGCTTGGATGTATTAAAAACATGTCATATTACTGTAGACAGGTAAAATTCCCATCACTGTCCCTCACCCATCATCACTTATGTCAATTATTAATTCAGAGGGGTTTTGCTCAGCAAAACCCCCCTCTGAATAATCTACCCCTATTTCTCCAACAAGCCCCTGAAATTCCCCAAGAAGTTGAAATTCCCCAAGAAACCCCTAAAAGCTCTTATGAACGGAAACTGGAAGATATCCCTAATCCCCCATTGATTCCATCTTCAGAACCAGTTGCTCCGCCCCTAAGTTCATCCCATTTAGCAGAGTCACCCCATCCCACTGTGACTTGATTTCTTTCTTGATAATTGTGTGACTTCTACTACAACATTTCCTTGCTTTTGGAATTGAGCATATCCAGTGCATGATTGTCTTTGGAATAAACAGACCTTCCCAGTTTGACAATTTATGTCGTGCTTGAATTGTTAAAACAATTAAAGCGACCAACAATGAGCAGCCTATTAGGGTCAGATTTTTTGATAACAGACTATAACAAAATAAAATCCATTAAGGAATGTAAATTCGTCACAACCATAAAGTAGTTGCGACAATTTCTCTGGTTAGCAGGTTATTATCGCAAGTTTGTTAAGAATTATGGGATAACAAAAACACCTATAACAACATTATTGAAGAAATATGCATTTTCATGGAATTTTGAACCAACTAAGGCCTTCGAACATATTAAAGGGGAATGTTTTGTAGGAATTTAATACAAAATATGTATTTCTTGTATTATCCTGATCTAAAAATGATATTCTACTATTAAATACAGAATCGGTTCTAAAAAATATTTGTGGAATTTGAAACACAATCGCCAATCACAATATCATGAAGAAAGATCAATCACACATACCATAGATAATTTACCTGGGGAAATCATATAGCTAAAAACCCAACTATATTCTATTATGTATTATATCAAGGATAATGAAACAATTACCTACAAATCTCTAATCCAAGAGCTCTCAGTACATGAGCTAACACTCTCACACTTTCATACAAAAATTGAGAAGTTCCTTGGCCAATTTGCTATCTCCAGATAGCCTGCCTCCACTCTGCATTCCTAGCTGATGGAAATCCCTGAATGAATGGAATCCTGCTTGCCTTGATTGTGCAATCCTCATGGGCACATCCAATGTGTGTGTGATTTCATGTGTGCAACTGGATAATGTCACCACTGATAGTTATCTGCCCTTTCACCTAGAACTCAACTGGGTCTCTGTTGAGTCATAAAAAGGTATCTTTTGAACACCTAATTAGCCTACACTAATCATCAATCTGGGAGTGACTTTTTATTTCAAGAGTGTACTTTGTCTGAGGCTGCAATTATCTAAAAGAAATGTTGTGAAGATGTAGTACAGAATATCAAATGCAAAAGTAACAAATGCTTGTAAAGAAACCTAATTACAGTGACATGAATGGAAAGATTAAACTACATCAATCTTGCAAAACATCGATCAAGGATGCAGTAGCAGTAACTCTTTCCCTTCGAAATCGATGCAAGATAACCAATCTGGCGATTTGGAAGCGATAACCTCTATCCTCTACATTTGGAGATCTTAAAGAAATTGAAACGAAAGAAAATTCATTGAAAGCAAATTAAAAGAAACGAAATCTGGAAAGGAACAGAAGCATGTAACTATAACTCATCTGTTTGCTAACCGAAGACTATGAATAATTAATGAACATAAATGGAACAGAAAACATGAAATGAACATCAATTACAATTCTAACATAATCAAGCAACTAGATTTCTATGCTTCAACCCTGTCGACAACTTCTTACCACGCAAAAATCAATTGTAAACTAATGGAACAACAACTCAACTCAGATACAGATCAGAAAAGCTTTATAATAATAACAAGATAATCAAACAACGAACGTGCTTCTTGTAAAGGATGAAATAGCAATGACTCTGTATTTTATCTAACAACAATAAACCAGTTCTGTAATCGAAACAAACATTAAACACACTTCACACCACAATAAGCAAGGATTAAAAATACAAATAACGAAGTGATTCCGCCAGAGCTGGGCCCTTAGCGCCAGTGAAATACTGTTGGGCTAATTCAAAACTTTAGAAGATGGATAAATGTGTGTCTTATATTAAACCAACATGAAGTATTACAAAGAAGGTTCTCTCAAAACCAAGAGTTAATAAAAAACATTATATTACAGAGGAAATGTTTAAATGTAAAGCCTTTCGACTAACTCACTGACTTCAACAACAACCATCCCTTTGTCACTAAAGGTCATTGCTTTATATATCAAATATTGACGGACAAATCAAGGGGTAAGATGAGTTTGAACAACGATCCCTTAGGATCGAAATATCCTGAGGGATTCACTCCTCTTCATTTATTCATCATCCTGTTTACTCTGACCGAGGCCGAGCTGTCCCCTACCTTTTTTGGGCTATTCGTTCAGATATCCTTGCCTTTGGCTGGATATGGTTCAATGCTGATGGAGCAGAAATTAGATTATTCTCAGCCCTGCCTTTAGTACAGTTGTTCACCTTGTTGAATTCCTATTTTGTCAATCAAAAAGTAACCTTTAGTCATATTTTTGTACTAAACATAAACCTTTCCAATTCTATTGTAATTCTTATGATAAATTACCTTTCCAAGGCAAACAAGAGTATATCTATGGTAAAAGAATGAGTAAATACATAGTAATTTCATACCTCTTTCACTGCCCAACATACCCCCTTGCTTAATATTTTTCATGCCCTCATGAAAACTATAGTTCACATGGAGAGTAGTAAAAGAATAAGCCGGATAAGGCTTGTCATCAATAGGCCTAAAACCACGTAGTGCAACTAATTCCTCAAAAACCTGTTCTCTCTGTCCTTCAGGAAGTTCATAAATAGATTTGTACTCTGAAGTAGGGTACCATGAAATAGGGCTGCGGAACGTACATCCTAACCAGTATGGTCCTTCTTTTAAAACGAGATGGCTATAGGAAATCAAGCGGTCTACAGCTAGCCCAAAGTTTCTATAATTAAATGGTTCCCTATTTTGCACATTCTGATTCGAGGTTCTCCACTAGACCTTGGCTACTATATAAGCTTGGTTCCTAATGGATGAAAAATAGTCTGTTCCATTCAAAATAATTGATTTGTGGACAGGCCCCAGTGTTTGGGTAACGCCTTCCTTTGTCATCAAACTTTTCTATCTAGCCCAAAATTGAAGTGGGTCCTGAGGTTCACTTCTGACCCACAGATCTAATTCATTTTCCTACCTTTGAAAGGCGTTATAGGATTTAAGCCATTTTAATTGATTTAAAGCAAAGGAAATGAATGCCTGAAACTGAAAATCCCCAATAAAAGGGCTAGGGTTTGATTCACAGTCATTTTCAAGTATTAGATTATGCAAGTAAAATTCACACAAAAGGCGTTGTACTTTGATCCCATAAAGTTTGCAGCATGTTACCAAGTCATCTATGGCTTTTAGCTCTATGGATTTCCCTGCCCTAACTGCCTTGATCTTTAATTTTAAATATCTTTCTAGTAAAAATGAAGCATAGTTTTTGACGGGGCATCTATAGGCTAAGATATCAGTATACAAGGAGCTGAGAGTGTCCATTTGATTGTAGCCTATTTTTAGTTGGTTCATTACCTTATCAGCATTTACCTCTACTTTCCGACATTTTTCATGAGCTTCAGCTTCTGCTTCATGAATAATTCTCATTTTCTGTTGCAATTCTTGATATCTCTTTCTTGGGAAAGTATCTTCCTCCAATATCTACCTTTCTATTCGAGCTTGTGTCAATTCTTCTTGAAGTCTGACCAATGTCGGATCACTAAAAGTGTGTTGACTGCTAGATTGCATATTTTCACTTAAAACAGGTTCCTATGGAACAACTTGTGTTGGAACAGCCATTTGTTGCTCCGCATCCTCATAATTAGGCTCAGGTATGGTTTCTTCTGTAACTTGGGGGTTCCTATTAGTGCTCACACTTCTCTTTTTCGAACTTCTTTTGATAGCAATGCTTCTTCTCTTAGGGGCTCGCTTAGGCATCTCTTTCATTCTTAGAACCCTAATGGTTTACCTGAGTTGTTCTACTAGTTTATGAAGCTTTATTCGTTCCCTGCGAAGCTTCTCAATCTCAGTTTTTTTCCTCCTCTTTCTTAATGGAACAACCGCTCCTTTATCTGAACCTATTTTCTCAACTGAATTTTGGCCTATGTCAACTGTGCCTTCAATAAAATTCTCTTCTTGATCTTCTCCTTGGGTTTCTTCTCCCAAATTCATACGCCCTTGGCAAAATTCTCCTGGAATCATATTCTCAGTTAACTCTGCAGTCTCCTGGGGGCTTCCAGCTTCGGTGTTCTCTTTCTCCTGTTCACGCCTCTCAAGAGAAGCAACCCTAGCTTTGCTAGGGTTTGTTATTTCATTCAGCTTTTCTCCAGCTATTTCTTTATCAATAGCAGAGTAATCTGGTAGTTGATTAATATCAATATTGAGGTCCAAGGGGCTATGAGGCCATGCATAATCACTCATATTGGCCAAAATCTAGGCCAATTGGTCTTCCTACAAAGGGCTTATGATAGCATTTTCGGAAGGCTCTATTTCATCCTTATTGCTGCTATGATTGTCCTCATCCTCCTCATAGGTGTGATAACTTCCTTCCTCCTCATCTGAATACTGAATTTCTCCTTCAGCTTCTTCTTCCTCAGTATTTCCTTTGATTTATTCTTCCTCATTATCTCCTTCCTCTGCACTTGGTTGTTTTTCTCTACTGGTGTGGCGACTTATTTCTTCTTTTTCTGAGTAGCAAATTTTTCCTTCCAATTCCTCCTCCTCATCAGTACAAGGGATTACTCCCTCCAATTGTGGAGGCTGTTCATCCTCTGAGCTATGAAATTCCAGGGGTTGGTTGCTATTGCCCAGAAGTTCTTCCACCATTCTCCTACTTCGTTTCAATCGGAGGGACTGTCTGTGAGTAGAAGGCTCAACTATTGAGCTAGCCATCCTCTTATGTTTTGGAATGGGTAATGCTAACCCTCCATCAATGGAAAATATTAACTCTTCCCAGCTGGTCTATTGCTGGGCGAGGATACGACTCACTATTAACCGAATTAGACAATGGTGGCTGACCACCATATCTGCATGTTGAGCTTTTCTTATACCACGAGTAATATCATGCAACAAAGAATTTAAAAATTCAGGAAAATTAATGGTGCATTTCTATTTTAATACATATAGTAGCTTAAGGTGGTGAGGTCTTACCACATCCTTTCTTCCGTCACACGTTATGTGAGCCTGCACAATCTTGGCCAATTCTATCCATGGTTCTCCTAATGACGCCTGCTGGACTCCTTTACCCTTGATAACTAATGTTTGTCCATCATCTTGAAAAATCTTCATAGCTTCTCGAATCCTAATCTTCTTCTGAGTCCAAATAGTCCCTTGTGTGGGGATGCCAGACACGTCTGCAATTATCTCATCGGATATGACTATCTGCCTTCCTCTGACAATGGAGGATCCTTCCTGTAAGTTCAATAAAAATTCAGTGGCCACTGCTTCATGGGGTTGCTGCATCCTCATGAAATATGTAATCCACCCTAGTCTTTCTAAAATTTCTCGTGCAACATCAGAGAAGATTAGCACCTGTGGTTCACTGCGAATTGGCCGTCCTCCCATCTCTACACTCTGTTAATTTTTCTCAACACATAGTAATCACAATGGAACAACACATCATAGTTCGTTGAAAATTTGTTATTTCCTAAAATGTAGGGATTTAGTTCATATACAGGTAAAGAAACCTCGGGGTTCGATCTTCATGCACACATTCGCGCCCCTCAAATGAATGATAGGTCATCCTCGACCATCATTTGAGAGAGGCAAGTGTGGCACAACAGCAGTACAACAGTAAAAAGCAGGCGTAATTATGATCAATTCAATCAAATTACAGAAATTACTGAAATCAATGCATGTGATGAATTGGTAATGAATAGAAAATCATTTTGTAATGATTCAAATATGAGGAGAAGGGACAGCATAAGATAAACATATGTACAATTTCATTATTTACCATTTCGAATTAATATGATCGATTTGTAATGATTTTCATGTATAATAGGTTCGGAGGTAAAGGTAAAGGATTCATATTTTCATTTGACATTTAAATATAGATATAGGAGAAAGGGTTAAATATAACAATTGATGTGTATAAATGTGACCCCAATACCATCAGCAGAGCTCTGTTGCCCACAGGTGTCCATAACCTTAATAGAGTTGCTTTCTTACCCACGGAACCATTGTCCTTTATTTATACTAAGGAAGTGCTTTTTGTTGAATATCATGACGGAGGCCATTGTGCTGGCTCAGTGACCAGATAAACCACAATGCCATTCACCGGGAAGAAGTGAAAGGTGCGAAGGCCGGCTCATGATGAGACCTCCTGTTCCAAGGAATTCTTGATTTTTTCAATTTTCTATTGGACCATTTCCCTGGTTTGGTGGCCATGATGGGAATGCCACTTCACTGCCTTCCCTATGATCATGGTAGGCTGGCTCTTGATGAGACCCCCTATCCTCCATCTGCAAAATAATTATTAATAAAATATGTAAATAATTTTTATTTTTCATACAACACTTTTCCTCAGTTATTCATAAGGTATGGCTCAACACTCCTTAAGAGTAGGGATGGTGGAAGAAGTCTGAACATCTCAATAGAAAAAAATATTCCCTTATTCCTATTCCATAGATAAATATCAAATAAAGTTACAGCATGTGGGAAGGAACCAATCATGATAAAAACAATCGATCAGGTTAATTCAATGGTAATAAAATAGCAAAGTTATGTTATTGATCATGCCCCTTTTTCCTTTTTTTCTTATCATTACTAGAAATTTTCCTTAAAAATGACAATTTCATTTGATTTTCTAATTACAGTAAGCTTTAATTTGTATGATTCTATATAAATGATATATTTTCCTTTAGAAAAGTGATCAAAAATTCAAAATGTTGGCTTAAAACAAAAAAAACAATCCACTCAAAAAAGTGTTGTTTATTTAAAAAGAACAGCAAAAACAATCTACGGAATTGTTGTTCCTTTCGAAAGGAACAAAAAAAAATACTCTGCAGAAGTGTCATTCCTTTAGAAAGGAACAGCAAAAGCACTCTGCGAAATGTTGGGAAAAATACTGAGAGGGGGGGGGTGGTGAATAAGTATTGGGGCTGAAACAATTTTTATTTTCTTTCTCTTAAAATCATATGTTATAGTACTGCATCCAACATGTATGTCCAGATATCTTATTATGTCTTTAATTAGAGAATTGCATCAGATGAGAATTAAGCATGAACAGAAATAACAAAAAAAACCATCAAACATAAACAACACATATGAACACCAGGATTTAAGGTGGAAACCCAATTTAGGAGAAAACCACCACTGTTGTAATCTCAGTCTTCAATACTTATTATAGAGAAACATTCTTACAATATATGCTGGTGCAGACATATACCAGCATGCAGGCACCCACCTGCAGAAGGCTACAACCTTCTCTCCTTCACCAGCCTCTCCTGGAAGGGAGCTACTACCCCCTGCTCTCATTTACCAGCTACCACTGGAAGGGAGCTACAACCCCCTCACTGAAGGCTTCAACCCTCAGATCTACTGCGGACCACGTTTCATCAATTTTCATACTGGATCCACCAGTTTCCACACAAAATACCTTGCAAGCCGCCAGATTTATTCATTCAGTACACTCACACCAGTTCTTCATGATTTCGTCCGTTGTTCAAACCAGAGATTCATCATTGTCATATCATTATATCCATGGGTGCATTGTAGGTTCAGATTTATCAGTTAAGAACAGAGTTCGCCTATGCAAATATTCCTTAGAAAAATTTATTCATTCACCACCCTTACGATGCGCACCTCGTTCTCTATTTTTCTTCTCCTTATATATTTTTGCCTTTATTAAAACCATGAGTCAAAACCACGAACCGCTAATGGTATTCCTCTATCAGTATTCTTTTTAGTTTATCCCACGGGGCTTTTTGATTCCCTTTCTTTTTTTTTAAATTTATTTATCAATTTTAAATAAATTGACAAATAAATATATTTACAACTTTTGAATTCCCAAGCCTTATATCTAAGTTTAACCCTTCGGACTTTATAGAAATATCCAACGCTTCCAAATAAAATAATCTTACGATAAAGCTTTGACCCCAGGCCCACATACATAGTCAATAGCAAATCAAATATGCGCACGGTACCATAAGGAAATTTCATGCAAGTCTAGTGTCCGATCACCATTAGATTAGCAAGCTTCCAGATCAATGGCGTATATGCATGTCGTTCGACCTCCGATGCTGAACGTTAACATGCGATGGCCCGTCGCACCTATGTTAATCTTCGCGCACCTTCAACAAATGATGATCGTTCGATGACCCCTTCTCAGATCAACGGTGTATATGCATATCGCTCGACCTCCGATGCTGAATGTTAACGTGTGATGGCCCACCGTACCTGTGTTAATCTTTGCACACCTTCAACAAATGATGACCGTCCGATGACCCCTTCCCAGATCAACGACGCTTAACGATATCGATGGGTGTCCTGGGTCAAACTATAACGTGCGATGAAAAGTGGTTTTGTGAAGTCATACAGGGACGTGTGTCGATCACTCTATGGAATCCATCCTCAACCAGGAAATACCACTTACTCTGCATAGGTGGTGTGATGAAAACCGTAAACCACTTTCACTGTTCAATCGGTCATGGTTCCGCTCTTCCTCGTAGGGTTCTGTCGCCTTTTAAATGTATTATTATAATTAAGTTGTGCTCTAAGGTTTTTCCTTTCTACTCCTAGTTTCGTCGAACTTCGCGTTCCGTCTTCACCAAGTGTTCTGCTACTCCATTAATCTATGCCATATCTCATCAACAGAGTATCATTCAAGCCTTCCAATTACACATGACATCATTCGACTCCATTACAGAGATTATTCACACAGAGGTTCAGGGTATTCCACACAAGAATTGCATCAGTCAATACACATATAATACACATATCCCTAATTCTACAATAATGATTTCATTCCTCTTCGGGTACCATAGGTATCCTTTTCCCATTATGAAATTGATCACACAGGTCATATATATTACAGATTTACTCAACCATACTTAACACAATTCCACATTTCTTCATCAACATATACAAATCTTGGCCAAATATTCAATTTTTCCTTCAATCTATTACCTTGTCTCTTCGTAGCAGCTCTCCCTTTTGTCATCTCCTTTTCAAACTGTATTGAACCCCTAATCTCTAATTCCTCTATTTCATCTGCTGCCTCTGCTACCTCTCTGTCTCTTGTGCCTTATGGATAGTTTAGGTGCTGCTCCTGTCTTTGCCAATTCCTTTGCCATCAATGACAACATTTCCAACAGTCTCCCCCTTTGGCATTGATGGCAATAATCTTCCTCTGATGGCCTTATAGAATCCCTTTGTTGCTTTTCCTCCCCCTTTGACATCAATGGCAAAGATTTTACAATACCATGCTCCCCCTGAGATCATGCTGCATCTTCATAACAACAATGCATCCTTTTCATATGACCAATGCTCCCCCTTAGCCTGTGCATTCAGAGATGCCCAACAACACCTCACAACCAATTTAATCTTTTGTATTTAAGTAGACCTGATCCTCTGCATGGCAGAGACTACTCCAAGTTTCTATCTGAGATATTCGAATGCTTCCCTGGGTAGAGGTTTGGTAAATATATCAGCAACTTGTTCTTTGGAGGAAACATACTCCAATTTCACTTTTTTTTCAAGCACTTGTTCACGTAAGAAGTGATATTTGATGGGAATGTGCTTGGTATTATAATGCATAACAGGATTCTTTGAGATACTGATGGCACTTGTATTATCACACATAATGGAGATAGGAGGTGAAAATTTGATTTGAAATTTTTGTAAGGTCTGCACCATCCAAAGAAGTTGAGTGCAACATGATGCGGCAACCACATATTCTGCTTTTGTTGTGGATAAGGCAATAGAGCTTTGCTTCTTTCTAAACCAAGATACTAACCGGGGCCCCATATAGAATGCACCACCACTAGTGCTCTTCTAGTCATCAACACTTCCAGCCTAATCTGCATCAGTGTATGCATGAAGAGTAAGATCAGCATTCTTTTGATACCATAGTCCAAAGTCTTGAGTTCCTTGTAGATATTTGAATATTCTTTTCACAGCTTGAAGATGAGACTCCTTTGGATTAGATTGGAATCTTCCAACAATTCCAACTACATGCATGATTTCTGGTCTTTTCCCAGTGAGATAAAGTAGACTTCCTATCATAGATCTGTATTCTGGTTGATTCACCGTGGGGGAATCATCATTAGAACTAAGATTGCATCTGGTTATCATTGGTGTACTTACAGGTTTGCAGTATTCCATGCCATACTTCTTTAAGATTTTCTTGAGGTATTTTTCTTGTGATAGGAATATGCAATCTATTGCTTGTTACACTTGCAAGCCAAGAAATAATGTTAGTTCCCCAAGTAAAGACATTTCAAATTCTTGCTGCATATCAGAAGAAAATTTCTGACTCATAGACTCTTCATTACTTCCGAAAATGATATCATCAACATATACAACCACAATCAATAGTTTGTCATTTTCATTTTTTGTGTATAATTTGCTATCAACAGACCCTTTTGAAAATCCTTGTTGATGAAGATATTTGTCAAGACAATAGTACCATGCCCTTGGAGCTTGTTTGAGACCATATAGAGCCTTTTTAAGTCTACAAACAAGTTTTTCATCATTTCCCAAAATGAATCCTTCTGGTTGTTCTATGTAAACTTCTTATTCTAGATCACCATTGAGAAAAGAAGATTTAACATCCATTTGATAGACTTTGATTTGTCGGAAGCTTGAAAAAGCAAGAAACACTCTTATGGCTTCAAGTCTGGCTACAGGAGCAAAGGTTTCTTCAAAGTCTATACCTTCTTGTTGAGAATACCCCTTGCAAACAAGTCTAGATTTATTTCTTATAACATCCCCAATCTCATTTAACTTGTTTTTGAATATCCATTTAGTTCCAATGACGTTTTTGTCTTGAGGTCTTGGTACTAATTCCCAAGTGTGATTTTTTTCAATTTGATCAAGCTCTTCATTCATGGCTTGATTCCAACATTTATCTTTGCTAGATTGACTAACACTGTGAGGTTCAATAGTGGATAGAAATTCCATATTGCTAGAAGACCCTACAAGAGTCCTTCTTGTTTGTACACATGATCCCTTTTCTCCCAAAATTTGAGATTCTGGATGATTCTTTTGAAAATATCTAGATGGAGCCTTTTCAGACAAATCTTCTTCGGGTTCTTCACTGGGTTCACTTTTTGTATCATTACTATTTGTTGTAGAAGGATATGTGTCATCATCATCTTCATCTGTTGTTTGCTTTTCTTCTTTTGGGGCTGCAGGAGACTCATCAATGACAACATCAATACATTCAAAAATCTTTCGAAGTCTTTTATTGTAAAATTTATATGCCCTACTCCTAGAGGAGTAACCGAGAAATATTCCTTCATCTGCTCTGGGTTCAAACTTGCCAAGTTTTTCATCATTATTCTTGATAAAGCATCTGCTTCCAAAAATTATAAAATGCTTTATAGTGGGAGGATTACCATACCAGAGTTCATATGGAGTTTTATCACTATTTACAAGAACACATTCCTTGTTGAGAATGTTTACTGTTGTATGTGCTGCTTCTCCCCAAAATATGTCAGGTGTTCCGGAATCATCAAGCATAGCTCTAGCCATTTGTTGAACTGTTCTGTTCATTCTTTCTGCAACACCATTTTGTTGTGGAGTGCTAGCTACAAAAAACTGTCTTTTTATGCCATGTTGTTCAAAAAATTCAAGGAATTCATCTGATGTATATTCTCCTCCTCGATCAGATCTGAAACTTCTCAAATGCTTCATCTTTGTGTTTAAGCAGCCCAATCCAACACATTCTAGAGAAATCATTAATGAATAAGATATAGTATTCTTCACCACGTGGTGAATTTTTCCTCATAGGTCCACATATGTTAGTATGAATAAGTTCAAGAGGCTTACTTGATGATCCTTCCTTGGCATTAAATTGTACTCTGGTTTGCTTACCGAATTGGCAAGATTTACATATGATATTTTCAAGTAGAGTAATATTGGGAAGATCACGAACAACTTTAAGTCTGCTTGATTTGTTGATTTGACAGAAGCTTAGATGCCCCAACCTTCTATGCCATAGCCAATTTTCTGAAGATTTACTCAAGTAACATTGTTATTTGCAGTTTTTCAATATATACAGGTTGTTTGGAGTTCTTTTTCCTTTTATAATTTCTTTACCTATATCAGGATCACGTACCACACATTCTTTTGAAATAAAGACATCTTTAGTTCCTTGATCACACATTTGACTTACGCTTAACAAGTTATGCTTTAATCCATCCACATACATGACTTCATTAGCTTTCACCTTATCTTTTAGAAAAATAGACCCTTTTCCCTTAATGACCGCAGGAGTATCATTTCCAAATGTAACATTATTTTCCTTTTCTAGAGCACTATATGCAAGAAGTTTGTCTTTATCACCTGTCATGTGTCTTGAGCATCCTCTATCAATGTACCATTGGTTTTCTTCATCTTCTGCAAATAACGCTATGCCACAATTTTCAACCTGTAATTCCTTCTTTTTCCATATTTTGGAGCTTGAAGAAACATGTTCTTTTGGCAGAACTTTGCTCCTGCATTCAGATTATTCATCGCCAAAGTTATTGCAATAAGCACATTCAAGTTCATTTTGAAGAGGATAAAAGTTGTTATAAGTATTCCTCTTTCTTTTAATATCAATCCTTTTCTTTCTTTCTTCTCTTGTCATGATGGTTTTATATGCAACACATTGAACAACTTTATGACCAAAATTGTGACAGGAGAATCATTGTCCATTGAAGAAGAAATTTCTGCGATCATAAAATCTTCTATATGAATTTACTTGTTGATTGGTGTTTCTTTGAAAGACATTCCTGTTAGTGTTCTTTGAATTGAGATGATCATGCTTTACCTGTAAAGATTCTTTATTCCCTTGCTTAGGGGCAGCATGTTGTAAACCAGCTGTAATTGCTTTTAGATAATTTGGTGCTGAAGCCTGAGAAGATTCTCCGATATATCCAAGACCTATCTTTATAAGAGGAGAACATTGTACCTTGATAATCCCATCTAAGGTTTCAGATCCTTTAGCAAATCTAAGATTCAGAGTCTTTACTTTCTCAAGTTATTTTCTTAGACTTACTACTTCACACTCTAATTTCTCATTGTGTTTCTCTTTTTCTTCAAGCTGATTTTTCAGAGTTTCTATGGTTATTTTACTCTCTTCTAAGAAAATTTTGAGTTTATTGTTTTCATTAAGAAAATCACTGTCTTCTAGAGCATCCAAAAAAGTATCCTTTTCTTCTCTAGATTCTTTTTCAAATGCCATGAGAAGTCTAAGATCTTGTTCACATTCTTCCTCACTATCAGATAAACCATTACTGTCTTCATGAGTATAGTAACCGTTTCTAGTGCTAAAACGATTCTTATTACTTCTTGCTACTTCCTTCCCCTTTTTATGTGTTTCTTTATAAGGACACTTAGTAGCATAATGACCAAATCTTCCACAATCAAAACATTTGAAAGGAAGCTTACCTCTGAACCGTCCTGTGCCAAGTCGAAATTTCTTTACAAAGTTTATCTCATCTTCTTCTGAGATATATCCTGATCCTTCTATTTTTTGTACTTCCTTCCCTTTTGTAGAAGTTCTAAAGACTACTTCTTTGACTTCTGGTGGTCCTCCTCTTCTCATTTCATATGCGGTTAGTATGCCATGAAGTTGCACCACAGTAAGATTTTGAAGATCCTGCTTTTCTTCAAGAGAAGAAACTTTTGACTCAAATTTTGTCGTTAGTGATCTTAAGACTTTCTCAACCAAAGCAGATTCGGTTATTGTTTCTCCCATATTTATCATACAATTTAAAATATCATCAAGATGTAAAAATAAATTGGCAATGCTCTCCTCATTATCCATTTTTATATTCTCATATTGAATTCTGAGAGTTTGGAGTTTAGCATTTTTTACCTTTGCATCACCTTCATAACTTAGAATTGTAGAAATTTGCTGAATAATGATTAATTATCCACCGAGACTATCCTGATCACATACAATTCGAATTTATATGCAACACATAATCTCTTCCACTCAGATCATCACACATGCGGAAATAAAACAAGCGATAACACATCAAATCATCATACACATTAACACAGTATGTATGGGGAAAGCTTATAGCTGAAAACCCCGCAGCTATTGTGTATATTATAATGAAGAAATCATGTAACAAACTCAGTACAATACTCCTCACAAGTACTCAGTACTATCTCATGAAGTTACACACAAACTAGCTTGGTTTTGAACAGGTTACTGGTTCAAAAATCACCACTAATTGCCTTGCCTCTATTGCGCAATCATGGCCTGTCTAAATAGAGATCCAAGGTTCGAATCTCCTTGGATTGACAGCGCAATCATCATGGGAAATTCCTCCAAGTGTGGTGCAAATCTCATGCACAACTGATGTCGCCACTGATAGCTAACTCCACCCTTTCATCTACCTCTTTCACCGGTCTCCACTGAACTGTCCATGCACTGTAGTGAACTGATGTGTTCTTGAGTTGAATAATGAGTTAATAATTAATGAATTAAATAATATTTAATTCACTCCACTCATTACTAGTTGATTAGCTAGTTAAACTAATCTCAACTAGTTCAACTAAGTTTAACCGAACACAACTCCACTAGTTGTCTTATTAACTCCACCAAAATTCTGTCACTGAAGTCCTAACTGAATTCAACCATGAATGTGCTCACAAAACCCTTAGAAATAGCATAATTCCTCTGTTAGATGCATGAGCCACTTCCAAGGCTCGAACTGAAGTGCTCCAAGAGAGTAAACTGAAGTTTAGAGTCCAAATATTATTAAGGGTAAATAATATTTGACTTCCCTATTTTTAGGATAGGCAGTCTAAATATAGACTTCGACCTATAGGTAAAAAAATAGAGGTCCATCTATTTTTACCAACGTGACCAATACTCCAATAATAACATACTGCAACCCCTGGATCATGCTCCATATGTATAAAAATAGACATAGTCTAAAAATAGACTTTGCGCCAGAATTTGCCTGCGGGCCCACTTAGTGAAGGCGACTTCATTTCACTAAGCTCCATCATCTTGCTGCATTTTCAACACTCCCTCTCAGCAATATATGGATTATCTGCAATCCCTATCCTGCCTCTGTGGAATTTGAACTTGATCCTGGTGAGCGCCTTTGTCAGGATGTCGGCATCTTGATCCTCCGTGGGAACATATGAAAGCATCATGATTCTCCGCTGAACACAATCTCTGATATGATTGTACTTGATGTCAATGTGTTTGGATCTATCATGAAATACTAGATTAGCCAAGAGTTTAATGCAACTCTGGTTTGTTGAATCTTTGATTAAACTGAGACGGGGGGGTGAATCAGTTTAATACATGCATTAGCCTTTTAAATTTTCACCAGAGTTATTTACAGCTTTAATATGTGAACAATCTTATTTGCAGCCAATATTAATTTATTGTGACACCATACTTAAGTTGAAAGCAGCAAGAAATTAAGCAGATTTAAATAATCATATCAACACATAAGAAGCACACATAGAGACAGCAGATGTAAGTGGAAACCCATAAAGGGAGAAAACCACATCTTATTATTGTTGTGATGCAAAGGCAAGCTCCAACTCCCTCTCACCACTGTTTTCTGTAGGCACCAACCTACAGGAGTCTCTATCCTCAATTCTGCAAGCTACAACTTGCAAGGAAGCACCAAATCCCTTCAATTTTCTGCAGGCACCAACCTACAGGAGGCTCCAACCTCAGTCAGCTACAACTGACAGCTATCAAGATTCAACTTGATAAGGAAGCTCCAACTTCCTCAATTTCACAAACTGAATGTTTGCTAATTTACCTCTGATATCAGCTCTGTTTTGTAGCTCCTCTTTCTGCTCTTCTTTTCTTGATCTTCTCTGCTTCACTCTTCTGTATTCTGCCTTCTCTTTCTTTACTCTCACCTCTGCTCTAAAAAAAAACTCTATCTGCATATCAAGATGATATTATTTATAGATTTCCTCACATGACTGTTTGTATTCTACTTGGAATTCGAAATGGAAAGTCATGTCTCTTTGCCTTCTGCCTTCTCACTCCTTTTATCAGCTTACTCAGAAATTATAACTGTAGGTGTCAATTTTAACATTACAGTGGGAGTTTGTTTTCTCTCGAAGACTTGCCAATGCATCACAAACAATAAAAACGATTAAAACATTTACATTCGAATTACAATGTGAACTCCAGCTCACTCATTTTGTCTCTTGGCTTGCTGCGCATTTGTCTTTTCTCTAACTGTCTCTTTGTCCCTTTCTCTTCTCTGTATGCCTTTCTGTTTATGGCTGCTGCGTAACTCCTGAATTTATGAACTGTATTTTTATTTTATTTTTATACCAGCGCTTTATATATAAATGAATCTGCTGACTGTAATTCAATCCTTTACACGCAGCAAGTGTCTTGTTGATGTGGCGAGTTTCGTAGGCCGGAACATACATATATTACAATTGCATTACATTAATAATCGCTCTCCCGTTAAGCTGAGGCCCGTGGGTCTACAGACCACGCGACATGTTTTAATACAACCGCAACCACTTTTTATATATATATATATATATATTTATATATAACAGCGCCTTCACAAATTTCCGTTTGCGATTAGAACTGGAACTCAAAACACTTGTTAATCATAGTTAATAAGCCCATCGGGTCCGGGCTTCAATCGCAACGTTTTACAAAGTCGTGCGATCAATCGGAGAGTTCCGATTGCGATTGAGATTTCGGATGCGATTAGCAATTAACTATGGTACATAACTCGATCGGGTCTGCCACTTCAATCGCAGCGTTTTACAAAGTCGTGCGATTGGAACTCGGATGTGATTAGCAATTAACTGTGGTGCATAACTCGATTGGGTCTGCCACTTCAATCGCAATCGCAACTTTTTGTTGCGATGTTTCGCTGCCCTTGCGATCTCCGATTGCGATTGGATGAGGGTCCCACTTTATATTACTTCCTTTCCATTGATCATAACATGCTCCACTTTAATATATATCAATGTATATGCCTTGGACCATTGGAACATATGTAATGCGCTCTATGTATACTCCTGCGTGGGTAGCGATTCCCGGAATGAGATTTTTTTTATGTATCCTTCCGCCTGGGGTTATGCGATTCCCGGAATTTTCTGTGTTATTTGCATTACATTGCTGCTGGAGTTAAGCGATTCCCGGAATAAGTTTTGTATATGTTTATATATATTCTTTGCCGCTGGAGTGAAGCGATTCTCGAAATTTTAGTCGTGCGATCAATCGTAGAGTTCCGATTGCGATTGAGATTTCGGATGCGATTAGCAATTAACTGTGGTACATAACTCGATCGGGTCCGCCACTTCAATCGCAGCGTTTTACAAAGTCGTGCGATTGGAACTCAGATGCGATTAGCAATTAACTGTGGTGCATAACTCGATTGGGTCCGCCACTTCAATCGCAATCGCAACTTTCTGTTGCGATGTTCCGCTGCCCTTGCGATCTCCGATTGCGATTGGATGAGGGTCCCACTTTATATTACTTCCTTTCCATTGATCATAACATGCTCCACTTTAATATATATCAATGTATATGCCTTGGACCATTGGAACATATGTAATGCGCTCTATGTATACTCCTGCGTGGGTAGTGATTCCTAGAATGAGATTTGTTTTATGTATCCTTCTACCTGGGGTTATGCGATTCCCAGAATTTTCTGTGTTATTTGCATTACATTGCTGCTAGAGTTAAGCGATTCCCGGAATAAGTTTTGTATATGTTTATATATATTCTTTGCCGCTGGAGTGAAGCGATTCCCGAAATTTTATAACGGCTCTGCTTCTGTCTCTGACTCTGTCTCTGCTGCTCCTGTCGCTCTGCCTCTGCCTCTATTGCTGAGATAACGGTTCTGCCTCTATTATATTCGTTTCCTCTGCCTTCATTTGCTTCTTTGCTACCTCTTTGCTTCAGCGCTGCCTCCTTTGCCATCAATGACAACATTTCCAATAGTCTCCCCCTTTGGCATTGATGGCAATCCACTTTCTCTGTTTGCTTTCTCTTTCTCTTGTTGCTTTCTCTTTCTATTTGCCTGCTCTTCCTCTTGTTGTTTGTTCTTCCTCCCCCTTTGACATCAATGGCAAAGGACGATGCCTCATGTCTCCGTATGGGCTCTGTCATTGTACTTCCTTTTTCTGAGTTACGTTTAGGTCCTCTTCAGCTGAAATTGTACTATGCTGCTCCAGAGTGATGTATGAAACTTGTTGAGAGAACGCTTTGGTTTTAATAGCTGTATCATGCTGCTCTGTTTCATATTTGTAGTGCTTGTAAGCCAATACCATATAGTGAGCCGATATCATGCTGCTCTGTTTTATACGCTGCTCTATACCATTGCTCTATTTTATGATAATGCTGAATGCGTGCTAGAACTTGCTTCTGAATGAATACTGAATGCTTATACTGCTAATGCTGCCGAAAGCTTATAATGCTGAATGCGTGCTAGAATTTGTTGCTTCTGAATGCCGATAATACTGTTAATGTTGATCCTGTGGACTTGTTTTATGCTTATCTTGCTGGCTGGTCTCCCCCTGGAATGATATCTTCATTTTGTTCTCCCCCTGAAGTTGTGCATTCTCTTCATATTAGAGAGTAGCATCTGCTGATACTACCCCTAGTTTATCTCTCAAGTATTGAAATGGTTCTCTAGCAAGAGGTTTGGTAAATATATCAGCTGTCTGTTCTTTCGTTGGTACATATTCCAACTTTACTATTTTCAGAGCCACTTGTTCTTGGAGGAAATGATACTTGATTGGTATATGTTTGGTTTTTGAATGAAGCACATGATTTTTAGATATACTTATAGCACTTGTATTGTCACATTTGATTGGAATAGGTTCATCAATGCTTACCTTCATGTCTTGAGGAGTTTGCTTCATCCACATGACTTGTGTACAACATGCTGCTGCTGCTATATATTCGGCTTCAGCTGTAGACAGAGAGATGGATGTTTGTTTCTTGATTAGCCATGCAACTAGGCTTTCTCCTAGATAGAATGCACCTCCACTTGTACTCTTCCTATCATCCATACAGCGGGCCCAATATGCATCTGTGTATGCTGATAAAGTGAAGTTTTTGCTTTTAGGATACCAAAGTCCATACTGTATTGTTCCTTGTAGATATCTGAATATTCTTTTGACTGCCAGAAGATGGTTTTGTTTAGGTGCTGCTTGATATCTAGCCACTAATCCTACTGCTAGCATGATGTCTGGTCTTGATGCAGTCAGATACAATAGACTTCCAATCATTGATCTGTAAAGTCCTTGATCTATGTCAACAAACCCATCATTAGCACACAGCTTGCAACCTGTGGTCATGGGAGTTGACACAGGTTTGCAGTCCTCCATTTTGAACTTTTTCAACATTTCTTTTATGTATTTTTCTTGTGAAATAAATGTACCTGTGTTATTTTGCTGAATTTGTAGTCCCAAGTAGAAACTGAGCTCTCCAATCATAGACATTTCAAACTCTGTTTTCATTTCATCAGCAAACCCTTTTGCTAGTTCATATTTGTTGCTTCCAAACATAATGTCATCAACATATACTACAACAATCAGGAGTTCATCTTCATGGGCTTTTATGTATAGATTGTTGTCTACTCCACCTCTCTTAAAACCCTATTTTTGCAAATATTTGTCCAGTCTTGAGTACCAAGCACGAGGAGCTTGTTTTAGTCCATATAGGGCCTTCTTCAGTCTGCATACATAGTCTTCTTTATCTGTCAGTGAGAAGCCTTCTGGTTGTTCCATGTACACTTCTTCTTCTAGATCTCCATTGAGAAAAGCAGACTTTACATCCATTTGATATACCTTGAAGTCTTGGTAGCATGCAAATGCCAGGAACATTCTGATAGCTTCCATTCTGGCTACTGGGGAAAATGTTTCTTCATAATCAAGTCCTTCAATTTGTGAGTATCCTTTGCAGACCAGCCTGGCTTTATTCCTGATTACTTGTCCTTGCTCATTCATTTTTTTTTTGAATACCCATTTTGAACCAATGATATTTTTCTCAATAGGTCTAGGAACTAGTTCCCAGGTATTGTTCTTCTCAATTTGGTCCAATTCTTCATTCATTGCTTTTACCCAATACTTGTCCTTGCTGGCTTCTTCAAATTTCTTTGGCTCTATTTGTGATAACATGGCAATGTATACTTCTTCTGTTTGTTCTGTTAGCTGCCTTCTTGTCTGGACTCTTGCTTTCTTCTCTCCTATGATCTGATCTTCAGGATGATTCTTCTGAGTGTATCTTGAGGGGGTTTTCGAGCTCAGCTCTGCATCATCTGTTGTCTTGCTTGTTTCATCATCATCCTTGTCTTCCTCTTCATGGTTGTCTGATGGACTGCAACAGTCTGTATTTCTTGTATTGTTTGGAAGTTCTTCATCAAATCTCGCATCAATACTTTCAACTATCTTCCGAAGGATCTTGTTATAGCACCTGTACCCTTTGCTTTTGGAAGCATATCCTAGAAAAATCCCTTCATCTGCTCTTGCATCAAATTTCCCAAGGTTTTCATCATTATTCTTTATGTAACACTTGCTACCAAAGACTCTGAAATGTTTTATTGAAGCTGGCTCTCCATGCCATAGTTCATAGGGAGTCTTGTCACTGCTTGGCCTTAAGTGAGCTTTATTAAGGATATGTACTGCTGTGTGCACTGCTTCTGCCCAGAAGGTTTGAGCAATATTATTCTCTTGCATCATAGCTCTTGCTATTTGTTGTACAGACTTGTTTTGTCTCTCTTCTACTCCATTCTGCTAAGGTGTCCCTGCAATAGTAAATTGTTGCTTTATTCCATGTTCATTACATAGGTCTACAAAGTCATAATCTGTGAATTCTCCTCCTCTGTCTGATCTGATACATTTCAACTTGCATCCAGTTTGATTTTCTGCTAATGCTTTGAATATCTTAAATTTTTCGAATGCTTCTGATTTATTTTTGAGAAAAGCAACCCATGTCATTCTGGAAAAGTCATCTATTATCAGCATGAAATAGGATTCTCCACTTGGTGTCCGAGTTCTAGCAGGTCCACACAGGTCCATGTGCACAAGCTGGAGTGGTTTTCTTGTTGACTGCTCCTCTTTAGATTTAAAGGATGTGCGAGTCTGTTTCCCCAATTGACAAGATTTGCATATAGTACTTGAAGGCCTTTTTATTTCTGGCATATCTCTTACAGCTTTCTTCTTGCTCAGTCTGATGATATGGTCAAAGCTGAGATGTCCCAATCTTTTATGCCACAACCATGACTCCTCAAGTTTGCTAAGATGGCAGGCTTCATCTTCCTCTTTCACTATGTACACATTACTTTCTGTTCGAACACCTTTGAGTAGAGTTTTTCCTGTTGTGCTTGATCCGACTACACAATCTTGTGCTCTAAAGAGAACTTCACAGCCTTTATCACACATCTGACTGACACTCAGTAAATTTTCTTTCAGCCCATCTACATATAATACATCTTGGGCCTTTCCTCTGCCATTGTCTATGCTGACTGATCCTTTTCCCTTGATCTTTCCTAATTTGTCATTTCCAAAAGTGACATTGCCCGATTTCTTTTCGTCAAGAGTTAAATTTTTTTTTTTATCTCCTGTCATGTGTTTAGAGCAGTCACTGTCCAAATACCATTGACTCTTCAAATCTTGAGCAGTTAAAGCCAAGTCACATTTATTCACCTTCTTTATCCACTGGAGGCCCCCTTTTGTTTGGTATCTTTTGTGAGGTGATGAATTATATCCCTTTAGAGAACACTTGGAAGATGTATGCCCAATTTGATTGCATATACAACATTTGATTATAGTTTTTGCAGAATTGTGAGCATGAACAAAATTTCTTTGACTCATAAACCTCCTTGAGGTATTGAACAGCAGTCTTTGTCCATACTTTCTACATTCAATAATTCTATGGCCAAAATCCTTACAATAAAAACAATAACCATAGAAATTACTTGCATACCTGATGTAAGGTTGTCTCTTCCATGCTTGCCTCTTTTGCTAGTTTGAATCATTCTTCCTTGCATGACAATATGCAGCAATGTGTCCCTGCTTGTGGCAGACATAACAGGTGGCATTCTTCATAGGAGGGAAGAATCTCCTTTGATGGCTTCCAAATTTGACATACTCAGGAGCATATGATCCTTTTTCTGTTATCTTAGTAATTATTGCATTCTTTGTTACTAGAGGTTTCTTCTACTCTCTGTCTCTCTTATTGCAGATTTCTTCTTTTGTAGGAATTAATTGAGCTACTTCCTCATCCTTCTTTGCTTTTACAAAAATAATCTCTCTGTCAACCTTTTCTTTTCCTTTACTTGATTCTCCTTCGTAGCCTATTCCAGTCTTTATCATAGGGGATCTTTGAGCAACCAAAATTTCATTCAACTTAATAGAGCTTGTTGTTTGAGAAGGGTATATAGAAACTTTATGTTGAGCTTTTTCTAATTTCTTTCTCAGACACAGAATTTCTTCTTCCAGCTTCTCTTGTTCTCGAGTTTTATCTTTGATTTGTTGAAGTAACATATCTTCTATCTTCTTGGCTTCTTCAAGCTTTACCTTCAGCTGCATGAGGACTTCTGAATTTTGTTCTTATTTCACACATTTTAGGAGAATCTCTTTTTGTTTTCTGCATTTTAGTTTGAGTCTGTCAATCTCCTCCAGAGCACTTCTTAGCTCCCCCTCAAGGTCTACTTCCCCTTCTTCTTCTTCATCTTCTAGTAGGAGTCCCTCAAGATCTTCTATGGTCATAAATATAAATTCTGAGGTTCCTTCTTCACTTGAGGGTTCATCTGAGTCTTCAGATGCACTGCTGTCTTGGTGAGCATAAAAGGATTTTCTGATGAATTTCTTTCCTTTCTACCAGTTCTTTGATGTGTCTTTCTCTGATTCTTGAGCTTGATTTCTTACTTTCTTGTGAGGAAATTTAGCAGCATAATGTCCAACTCTTCCACAGTTAAAGCATTTGAAGGGAATTTTACCTTTGTATCTACCTGAGCCTCTATCCAATTTCTTGACAAATTTAGCCTCTTCTTCATCAGAGCAAGAGCATATGTCTTCCTTTTCTTCTTTCTTCTTTTCTGTTTTGAATGTTGCCTCCCTTGTGCTTGACTTCTTCTGTGGAAGCCTCATCTCATATGCTGTAAGATTTCCTAGTAGCTGATTCATGGTCAATGTCTCCCAATTCGCTGTCTCTTCTATTGCGGATACCTTGGGATTAAATCTGGATGGGAGTGATCTTAGAATCTTTTGCACAACTATACTTTCTGGTATGGTTTCTCCAAGAGCTTTCATATTGTTAACAATTTATGCAACTTTTAAGAAGAAGCTGCCAACATCTTCATCATCATTCATTTTTAAGTTTTCAAACTGGGCTCTATATACTTGAAGTTTGGCAGTTTTTACTTTCTGGTCTCCCTCATGTATGCCTTCAAGAGTATCCCATATTTTCTTGGCATTGTCTTTGTGCATTACTTTAATAAACTCTGCTTCACATAATCCATTCAGGATGGCATTCATGGCTTTTGCATTAGCTACAAAGCTTTCTTTAGCTTCTTTTTCTGTAGCAGTTGATTTCGGGGCATATCCTAATTCCACAGCAGCCCAGACTTCTATTCCTAGAGACATTATGTATGTCTTCATTCTGATTTTCCAGAAAGCATAATTTTCACTAGTGAAGAAAGGGGCTTTATTGGTTGAGCATCCTTCTTTACTAGCCATCTTGGGAACCTAGGATCTCCTTTCAGTTGTTAGACTTCTACAAAGGAACCTGCTTTGATACCAATTGTTGAATCTTTGATTAAACTGAGAGGGGGGGGTGAATCATTTTAATACATGCAATAGCCTTTTAAATTTTCACCAGAGTTATTTACAGCTTTAATATTTGAACAATCTTATTTGCATCCAATATTAATTTATTGTGACACCATACTTAAGTTGAAAGAAGCAAGAAATTAAGCAGATTGAAATAATCACATCAACACATAAGAAGCACACATAGAGACAGCAGATGTAAGTGGAAACCCATAAAGGGAGAAAACCACATATTATTATTGTTGTGATGCAAAGGCAAGCTTCAACTCCCTCTCACCACTGTTTTCTGTAGGCACCAACCTACAGGAGGCTCCATCCTCAATTCTGCAAGCTACAACTTGCAAGGAAGCACCAACTCCCTTCAATTTTCTGCAGGCACCAACCTACAGGAGGCTCCAACCTCAGTCAGCTACAACTGACAACTATCAAGCTTCAACTTGATAGGGAAGCTCCAACTTCCTCAATTTAACAAACTGAATGTTTGCTGATTTACCTCTGATATCAGCTCTGTTCTGTAGCTCCTCTTTCTGCTCTTCTTTTCTTGATCTTCTCTGCTTCACTCTTCTGTATTCTGCCTTCTCTTTCTTTACTCTCACCTCTTCTCTAAAAAAAAAATCTATCTGCATATCAAGATGATATTATTTATAGATTTCCTCACATCCATTTGATATACCTTGAAGTCTTGGTAGCATGCAAATGCCAGGAACATTCTGATAGCCTCCATTCTGGCTACAGGTGCAAATGTTTCATCATAGTCAAGTCCTTCAATTTGTGAGTATCCTTTGCAGACCAGCTTGGCTTTATTCCTGATTACTTGTCCTTGCTCATTCATTTTGTTTTTGAATACCCATTTTGAACCAATGATATTTTTCTCAATAGGTCTAGGAACTAGTTCCCAGGTATTGTTCTTCTCAATTTGGTCCAATTCTTCATTCATTGCTTTTACCCAATACTTGTCCTTGTTGGCTTCTTCAAATTTCTTTGGCTCTATTTGTGATAACATGGCTATGTATACTTCTTCTGTTTGTTGTGTTAGCTGCCTTCTTGTCTGGACTCCTGCTTTCTTGTCTCCTATGATCTGATCTTCAGGATGATTCTTCTGAGTGTACCTTTAGGGGGTTTTCGAGCTCAGCTCTGCATCATCTGTTGTCTTGCTTGTTTCATCATCATCCTTGTCTTCCTCTTCATGGTTGTCTGATGGACTGCAGCAGTCTGTATTTCTTGTATTGTTTGGAAGTTCTTCATCAAATCTCACATCAATATATTCAACTATTTTCCGAAGAGTCTTGTTGTAGCACCTGTACCCTTTACTTTTGGATGCATATCCTAAGAATATTCCTTCATCTGCTCTTGCATCAAATTTCCCAAGGTTTTCATCATTATTCTTT
Organism: Pinus albicaulis; assembly: GCA_034641835.2. Taxonomy (NCBI): domain Eukaryota; kingdom Viridiplantae; phylum Streptophyta; class Pinopsida; order Pinales; family Pinaceae; genus Pinus; species Pinus albicaulis. The sequence continues at coordinate 109,876 of JAXQQM020070098.1, forward strand.
ATGTAACACTTGCTACCAAAGATTCTGAAATGTTTGATTGAGGCTGGCTTTCCATGCCATAGTTCATAGGGAGTCTTGTCATTGCTTGGCCTTAAGTGAGCTTTATTAAGGATATGTACTGCTGTGTGCACTGCTTCTGCCCAGAAGGTTTGAGCAATATTATTCTCTTGCATCATAGCTCTTTCTATTTGTTGTACAGACCTGTTTTGTCTCTCTGCTACTCCATTCTGCTGAGGTGTCCCTGCAATAGTAAATTGTTGCTTTATTCCATGTTCATTACATAGGTCTACAAAGTCATAATTTGTGAATTCTCCTCCTCTGTCTGATCTGATACATTTTAGCTTGCATCCAGTTTGATTTTCTGCTAATGCTTTGAATATCTTAATTTTTTCCAATGCTTCTGATTTATTTTTGAGAAAAGCAACCCATGTCATTCTGGAGAAATCATCTATTATCAGCATAAAGTAGGACTCTCCACTTGGTGCTTTAGTTCTTGCAGGTCCACACAGATCCATGTGCACAAGTTGCAGTGGTCTTCTTGTTGATAACTCTTCTTTAGATTTAAAGGATGTGCGAGTTTGTTTTCCCAACTGACAAGATTTGCATATTGTGTTTGAGGGCCTTTTTATTTCTGGCATATCTCTGACAGCTTTCTTCTTGCTCATTCTAATGATATGGTCAAAGATGAGATGTCCCAATCTCCTATGCCATAACCATGACTCCTCGAGTTTGCTAAGATGGCAGGCTACATCCTCCTCTTTCACTATGTACACATTACTCTCTGTTCGAACACCTTTGAGTAGAGTTTTTCCTGTTGTGCTTGATCTAACTACACAATATTGTGCTCTAAAGAGAACTTCACGGCCTTTATCACACATCTGATTGACACTCAGTAAATTTGCTTTCAACCCATCTACATATAATACATCTTGGGCCTTTCCTCTGCCATTGTCTATGCTGACTGATCCTTTTCCCTTGATCTTTCCTAATTTGTCATTTCCAAAAGTGACATTGCCCGATTTCTTTTCGTCAAGAGTTAAAAACTTGTTTTTATCTCCTGTCATGTGTTTAGAGCAGCCACTGTCCAAATACCATTGACTCTTCAAATCTTGAGCAGTTAAATCCAAGTCACATTTATTCGCCTTCTTTATCCACTGGAGGCCCCCTTTTGTTTGGTATCTTTTGTGAGGTGATGAATTATATCCCTTTATAGAACACTTGGAAGATATATGCCCAATTTGATTGCATATACAACATTTGATTATAGTTTTTGCGGAATTGTGAGCATGAACAAAATTTCTTTGACTCATAAACCTCCTTGAGGTATTGAACATCAGTCTTTGTCCATAATTTCTACATTCAATAATTCTATGGCCAAATTCCTTACAATAAAAACAATAACCATAGAAATTACTTGCATACCTGATGTAAGGTTGTCTCTTCCATGCTTGCCTCTTTTGCTGGTTTGAATCATTCTTCCTTGCATGACAATATGCAGCAATGTATCCCTGCTTGTGGCAGACATAACAGGTGGCATTATTCATAGGAGGGAAGAATCTCCTTTAATGGCTTCCAAATTTGACATACTCAGAAGCATATGATCCTTTTTATGTTATCTTAGTAGTTATTGCATTCTTTGTTACTAAAGGTTTCTTCTGCTCTCTATCTCTCTTATTGCAGATTTCTTCTTTTGTAGGAATTATTTGAGCTACTTCCTCATCCTTCTTTGCTTTTACAAAAATAATCTCTCTGTCAACCTTTTCTTTTCCTTTACTTGATTCTCCTTCGTAGCCTATTCTAGTCTTTATCATAGGGAATCTTTGAGCAACCAAAATTTCATTCAACTTAATAGATATTGTTGTTTGAGAAGGGTATATAGAAACTTTATGTTGAGCTTTTTCTAATTTCTTTCTCAGACACAGAATTTCTTCTTCCAACTTCTCTTGTTCTCGAGTTTTATCTTTGATTTGCGGAAGTAACATATCTTCTATCTTCTTGGCTTCCTTGAGTTGCAACCCGGTTGCATGAGGACTTCGAATTTTGTTCTTCTTTCACACATTTTTAGGAGAATCTCTTTTTGTTTCATGCATTTTTAGTTTGAGTCTGTCGATCTCCTCCAGGAGCACTTCTTAGCTCCCCTCGAAAGTCTACTTCCCCTTCTTCTTCTTCATCTTCAAATGCTGAGTCCTCAAGATCTTCTATGGTCATAAATATAAGTCGGATTTCCTTCTTCATGAGGGTTCATCGAGTCTTGGTCTGCCTGACGTCTTGGTGTTTCTGAAGGATTTTCGGTAAATTTCTTTCCTTTCTGCCAGAACTTTGATGTGTCTTTCTCTGATTCTTGAGCTTGATTTCTTACTTTCTTGTGAGGACATTTAGCAGCATAATGTCCAACTCTTCCACGGTTAAAGCATTTGAAGGGAAGTTTACCTTTGTATCTACCTGAGCCTCTATCCAATTTCTTGACAAATTTAGCCTCTTCTTCATCAGAGCAGGAGCATATGTCTTCCTTTTCTTCTTTCTTCTTTTCTGTTTTGAATGCCGCCTCCCTTGTGCTTGACTTCTTCTATGGGAGCCTCATCTCATATGCTGTAAGATTTCCTAGTAGCTGATTCATGGTCAATGTCTCCCAATTCGCTGTCTCTTCTATTGCAGATATCTTGGGATTAAATATGGATGGGAGTGATCTTAGAATCTTTTGCACAACTATACTTTCTGGTATGGTTTCTCCAAGAGCTTTCACATTGTTAACAATTTCTGCAACTTTTAAGAAGAAGCTGCCAACATCTTCATCATCATTCATTTTTAAGTTTTCAAACTGGGCTCTATATACTTGAAGTTTGGCAGTCTTTACTTTCTGGTCTCCCTCATGTATGCCTTCAAGAGTATCCCAAATTTTCTTGGCAGTGTCTTTGTGCATTACTTTAATAAACTTTGCTTCACATAATCCATTCAGGATGGCATTCATGGCTTTTGCATTAGCTACAAAGATTTCTTTAGCTTATTTTTCTTTATCAGTTGATTTCGGGGCATATCCTAATTCCACAGCAGCCCAGACTTCTATTCCTAGAGACATTATGTATGTCTTCATTCTGATTTTCCAGAAAGCATAATTTTCACCGGTGAAGAAAGGGGCTTTATTGGTTGAGCATCCTTCTTTACTAGCCATCTTGGGAACCTAGGATCTCCTTTCAGTTGTTAGACTTGTACAAAGGAACCCGCTCTGATACCAATTGTTGAATCTTTGATTAAACTAAGAGGGGGGGGGGGTGAATCAGTTTAATACATGCATTAGCCTTTTGAATTTTCACCAGAGTTATTTACAGCCTTAATATGTGAACAATCTTATTTGCAGCCAATATTAATTTATTGTGACACCATACTTAAGTTGAAAGCATCAAGAAATTAAGCAGACTGAAATAATCACATCAACACATAAGAAGCACACATAGAGACAGCAGATGTAAGTGGAAACCCATAAAGGGAGAAAACCACATCTTATTATTGTTGTGATGCAAAGGCAAGCTCCAACTCCCTCTCACCACTGTTTTATGCAGGCACCAACCTACAGGAGGCTCTATCCTCAATTCTGCAAGCTACAACTTGCAAGGAAGCACCAACTCCCTTCAATTTTCTGCAGGCACCAACCTACAGGAGGCTCCAACCTCAGTCAGCTACAACTGATAGCTATCAAGCTTCAACTTTATAGGGAAGCTCCAACTTCCTCAATTTAACAAACTGAATGTTTGCTGATTTACCTCTGATATCAGCTCTGTTCTGTAGCTCCTCTTTCTGCTCTTCTTTTCTTGATCTTCTCTGCTTCACTCTTCTGTATTCTGCCTTCTCTTTCTTTACTCTCACCTCTTCTCTCAAAAAAAAATCTATCTGCATATCAAGATGATATTATTTATAGATTTCCTCACATGACTGTTTGTATTCTACTTGGAATTCAAAATGGAAAGTCATGTCTCTTTGCCTTCTGCCTTCTCACTCCTTTTATCAGCTTACTCAGAAATTATAACTGTAGGTGTCAATTTTAACATTACAGTGGGAGTTTGTTTTCTCTCGGAGACTTGCCAATGCATCACAAACAGTAAAAATGATTAAAACATTTACATTCGAATTACAATGTGAACTCCAGCTCACTCATTTTGTCTCTTGGCTTGCTGCGCATTTGTCTTTTCTCTAACTGTCTCTTTGTCCCTTTCTCTTCTCTATATGCCTTTCTATTTATGGCTGCTGCGTAACTCCTGAATTTATGAACTGCATTTTTATTTTATTTTTAGACCAGCACTTTATATATAAATGAATCTGCTGACTGTAATTCAATCCTTTACACGCAGCAAGTGTCTTGTTGATGTGGCGAGTTCCGCAGGCCGGAACATACATATATTACAATTGCATTACATTAATAATCGCCCTCCCGTTAAGCTGAGGCCCGTGGGTCTACAGACCACGCGGCATGTTTTAATACAACCGCAACCACTTTTTATATATATATATTTTTATATATAACAGCGCCTTCACAAATTTCCGTTTGCGATTAGAACTGGAACTCAAAACACTTGTTAATCATAGTTAATAAGCCCATCAGGTCCGGGCTTCAATCGCAACGTTTTACAAATTCGTGCGATCAATCGGAGAGTTCCGATTGCGATTGAGATTTCGGATGCGATTAGAAATTAACTGTGGTACATAACTCGATCGGGTCTGCCACTTCAATCGCAGCGTTTTACAAAGTCGTGCGATTGGAACTCGGATGCGATTAGCAATTAACTGTGGTGCATAACTCGATCGAGTCCGCCACTTCAATCGCAATCACAACTTTCTGTTGCGATCTTCCGCTGCCCTTGCGATCTCCGATTGCGATTGGATGAAGGTCCCACTTTATATTACTTCCTTTCCATTGATCATAACATGCTCCACTTTAATATATATCAATGTATATGCCTTGGACCATTGGAACATATGTAATGCGCTCTATGTATACTCCTGCGTGGGTAGCGATTCCCGGAATGAGATTTGTTTTATGTATCCTTCTGCCTGGGGTTATGCGATTCCCGGAATTTTCTGTGTTATTTTCATGACATTGCTGCTGGAGTTAAGCGATTCCCGGAATAATTTTTGTATATGTTTATATATATTCTTTGCCGCTGGAGTGAAGCGATTCCCGAAATTTTATAACGGCTCTGCTTCTGTCTCTGACTCTGTCTCTGCTGCTCCTGTCGCTCTGCCTCTACCTCTATTGCTGAGATAATGGTTCTGCCTCTATTATATTCGTTTCCTCTGCCTTCATTTGCTTCTTTGCTGCCTCTTTGCTTCAGCGC
>JAXQQM020062210.1:0-50714 GCA_034641835.2 Pinus albicaulis
TCTCAAAGAAATAAAGAGGCAAAAACTTGACAAAAGGGAGGAATAAATTCAAACATAAACTTTCCCCAAAATCAAGAAAATCAAACCTAATGAAAAGGCTTCACACTTTCTCAAAAACAAAAAGAAGACCAAAATAAAAACCAAAAATAAAAAGAAATGTAACAAAATATGTTTTTATCTTTTTCTTTTTAAGGGAAAAAAGAGTTCTTGAGAAAAAAAAACTACCAAAGACTTCAAAATCAGATTTAAGCATAAAGAACCTCAAATTTCACAAGCCATATAAATCACCAACATTATAAGACTTAAAGTGAAAAGAGGCTACAAACTCAAACAAACTGATCTGAACAACAACATAAAATCTCCAGCAATCAAGAAATATTTTAAGAAGACCAAGAAAAACTTTTCAAGATTGCAAGAAGCACTTTCTCAAAAACCAAGAAAAAAACCAAAAAATTCAACTTTCAAGAAAGCAAGGCGAAGCAATGTAAAGGTTGGGTTATATGTGAATTGAGACCAATTCCCTATCCCAAAGGCTCAGAATAGACAAGAACTTCACTAAGAAGCCTTGAACCCAAACTCAAAAACTAACACTTCACCAAAAGGCAAACCCTAGGTTGGCTAGGTATTTCAAAAAATATAGGTAGGAAACTAAAAATATACAAGAAGCAAGACTCTCCTAGACAATCAATGACTAAACAGAACTAATAAAAATCAGGAAAAACCCTTCACTAGAATCAAAATCTAAAAAATCCATTCAAAACCAAACATACGTGACTTGGTAGTGACAGACCTGTGTATATACACAACTATACTCAAGGAAACCCACGTATATGTGTGTTTATTTGGACAAAATCGTGTGTCTATGTGGTCGTGTGAACTACAAACCACATATAAATAGGCCAGCAAATAAAAAATAAAAATTTAGGCCTGATCCAGAAGATCAGACTTTTTTCCCAAATTGCAAACAAATCAAAGATGCTAGAAAAACCAATAAATCAAACAAGAAGTCCTAGATCAAGAGAGAAACAACCCAAACAAGGAAATACAATATTTTATTCCCCAATGGAGTCCCAAGTTCTGTTACTGAAAAAATTCCCTAGGGTCTAGGTTGGAAACCCCAACAGGTTGAAGGGCATCTACCAACAATAAGCAAGCAAACAAGTAGTCCTAATGCATAAAATACTAAAGTGGGATGAAGAGAGATTACCCATAGGTCCTACGTTTTAAGATGTTCCCGCAAATTTCAAATCCTCTACTTCCTCCAATGCTTCAAAACATGCAACACATTCAAGAAAATCATATATACTAGCAGTCGTCCAAAGCATGTAAAAGATATGAATTTTATACCATATAAGCTTAAGGATATAAAACATTAAATCATACATAATTAGATCATAAATTGGGTTAAAGCATAAAGATCATACCGTTCAAGAACAAGAAAAATCTTCCTTGTTGATAACTGAAAATAAATGTGGAATATTACAACCTTATTCGACCACGGCTCCAAGCAAAAGCTTCCTTCGGATCTGTCCAACCAAAGCCTCAACAATCATATTTAAAATGCATACAGATAGATGTCATATAAATGAGATGAACATATATATGAGGAAATAAGTGTTTCCTATAGCTAGGAGTGTAGGAGGAACAGGGAAAAATCAAACTTGATCAAGGACCAATTGGATATAATATCAATATCCTATATCTCTCCCCCTTTAGGCCTTCCCATGAGGTGTATTTATACCACCCCAAAACAGTAGTTTCAGTTGGAATATAGTTAGGCCACAAGCTCCTGTAGGTGGGCTTCCAGTGTAACCCATAAACCCCGCCCAAAAAAATAGGAATTTAATATTTTTTTCGCGTTTCAAATTATATACGTTGTTTGGGTATAGATGGGCTCGTGTGTGTATGCGCTATTGGAAGGGCAGAGTCACGTATGGAATTTAAAATATATTTTTTTAGTAAAATGACCAATTCTGAAGGGAAAGGGATGCCCAAGGCCATAACTTAGAGCATCAAGTATACAAGGGTGGTAAATGATTCTATAACCTTGAGGCATAGGAAATACTTGTAAGATCTTGGGAAAAGCAAGTAGAAGCTAATGTAGTCATCTTTCAGAGTCTTTCAAATTCGAAAAAGCAAGGGCATATGGTGATCAATTATGGATAGGAAGAGAAGGAAAATGGGGCATATGAAAACATGTTTGATAGAGGACACAAGTTCGACATAGATGATATAGCAAGAGGTGGAATATATTTGGATACACCTAACATGAGGGGTATTAATTATGGATTTCATTCTAGTTCTTTTTCTGAGAGACATCATCGCCATCACCGCCATCATCCTTATAGGAGGAGTGAGAAGAGGTATCTCCCATAAGAGTTCAAGAAATCCAAACCCCCTACATTTGATGGAGAAATGAAGAAATTAAAGGATGCATAGGCATGGTTGCTTGGGATGAAGATTCCTTTTAGATTGCATGAGTATTCAAAGAATATGAAAGCCAAGATAGTTACCTTCAATCTAAAAAGGAAAGCATACATCTTGTGGGAATATGTTAAGCATGCCAGAGGCATTAGAGAAGAAGAGTTGATTTGGGATGAGTTCGAAAGACTCTTCAAGAAGAATTACTTGTCTAAAATATAATATGATGTTAGGGAAAAGGAGTTTTGTGAGCTGAAGATGGGCTCTATGACAGATGATGAGTACACTAGCAGGTTGTTGGAGATGTTGAGGTATGTGCCTTATATTAAGGACAATAATGTGAAGATTCAAAGGTTCATGAGTGGGTTTCCAGTAGCATTCTAGGAACAGATTGAGTTTGATGAGCCTCGGTCATTGGAAGAAGCCATTAGAAAGTTGAAGCATTGATATGAGCACTCAAAGTGAAAGTATGATCCTATGTGTGATTGGAAAGGGAATGAGAATACTAAATTAAAATGGCCTCAGAAGTGGGGAAGACCTCGAGGTGCAGGTGACAAGGAGAACGTGGAACCTTATAAGAATTTCAATGCAACTAAGAGAGGACAAGAAACACAACCTGAGGAGAAGAACAAGGGTGAGGACATGAAGCCTTTGAGGTGTTGGACTTGTGGTGGAGAGAATCACAAGAAATATTTCCCATTGCACAAGGGTGGCAGGCCTCATATTTACAGTGCTCACGAGGCACAAATAGTTGGAGATGTTGGTCAAAGCATTCCTCAGATTTATCCAGTGGTAGATAACAGGTATGAATATCATCGGGCATCCATTATGGTAATATTCATGATCAAGTTGTTTCTATTTTGAATTATCCTGGTTCAAATTATAGCTATATCAGTCCTGGCCTGGTGGATAAGTGTTGCTTGAGTAAAGAAGTGGATGTAGTATCTTGGTTGGTGTAGTTTGCTACAAGGACCAAGAGAAGAGTTCATCATTAGGTGAGATCTTATTCATTTGAGCTTAATGATATGCCTACATTAGCACATCTAAATGTGCTTTCTTTGGGTTCATATAGTATGCTTTTGGGAATGGGCTGACTGTTCATTCTCAAGACTAAAGTGGATTACTATGACAAGGATATTGAGTGCCTTGATGATGATGGGGAAAGGAGAATCTTGCAAGGAAAGAAGAATCCTACATCAATGAGAATGGTTACAAATATGCAAGAAAACCGCAGTCGTATGAAAGGTTGTTTATTTTTTGCAGTGCATATTTCCATTGACAAAGGGCAAGATGTTGACGATGAGGAAGTATTGAATAAGTATCTTGTTTTGCAGTAGTTTGAGGATGTGTTTCCTACTGATATTCCATAGTTACCACTACATAGGAAATTGGACTTCTCTATTGAGTGGGTGCCAAGAGAAACACCAACATCTAAATCACCTTACAAGATGAACACTCTGGAATTGGTGGAATTGAAGTTACAGCTTAAAGAAATGCTTGATAAGGGGTACATAAGGACAAGTGTATCGCCTTGGGGTGCACCCGTATTTCTTGTAATCTCATATTGTGAATTGATTACAGGAATCTAAACAAGGTGACTATCAATAATAGGTATCCATTGTTGTGAATTGATGACTTGTTTGATCAGCTGAAGGGAGCAACAATTTTTCAAAGATTGATCTGAGATTAGGATACCTTCAAGTGCACATCAAAGAAGAAGAAATCTATAAGATCACATTTTGTATGAGGTATGGACATTATGATTTTGTGGTGTTTCCTTTTTGTCTTACTAATAATCTAACTAACTTCATGTTTTTGATGAAAAATATGATGTGTCCTTATTAGGGCAAGTTTATGGTAGTCTTTTTTGATGATATATTGGTATATTCCAAGAATTAGGAGGAGCATGCAGAGCAACTACAAACAATGTTGAGATTGTTGAGAGAGTATCAATTGTATGCCAAGCTCAGTAAATGTCATTTCTTTCAGACTCAGATTCACTGCTTGGAACATGTTATTTCCAAGGAAGGGATAGTATTGGACCCGTAAAATATTAAAGCCATCATGGAGTGGAAAACTCCAAGAGATGTGGACGAGGTCAGATCATTCATGGGGTTAGCAGTTTATTATAGGTGTTTCATCAGGAATTACTCAAATATTGGCTATCTTATCACATCTTTGTAGAGAAAAAAAAAAAATTTTGAATGGACTAAGGAGTGTGGAGTTAGTTTGAGAAGTTGAAGCATTTGCTTACAAATTCTCTAGTTTTGAAGATTGCATATCTTGATAAGGAGTTTTTGGTTTGTGCATATTCTTGCAAGGAGGAACTTGGCGGAGACCTAATGCATGAAGGACAAGTGGTATGATATGAGTCAAGGAAGTTGAATGAGCATGAGAAGAGCTATGTGACTCATGATCTTGAGTTGGAAGTGATCATTCATGCATTGAAGATGTGGAGACATTAGGCTCCTTAACAGGATATTTGTTCTGATGAGTGATCATAGTGGGTTGAGGTACCTGTTTGACCAACCTAATCTGAACGCAAGGCAAGATAGATGGTTGGATACCCTCAGTGAGTTTGATTTTGAGACCGGGTACATTAAAAGTAAGGAGAACAGGGTTGTGGAAGCTCTCAATAGGAGAGTGCAGGTGAAACACATTTTAGCTACGAGTTCATATGGGACATATTTACAAGAGATGATCTTGTATGCAGGATAGCATGCCGAGAGGTAACAGTAGCTGAAGTAGATATCACAAAAACATAGTGAAGGTGATAGGGATGAGGAGTATCACCTCATGACTGAAGGCTTGGTGAGATTTAGAAGCAAGATTTATGTGCCAGATAGTAGTGAGTTGAAAAAGCTTATCTTGAAGGAGTTTCATGTCAAGCCATATTCAGGCTACCCAAGATACCAAAATAATTTGATAGTTGTTAATATGTTCTATTATTGGCTAAACTTGAATAAGGAATTGGCTGATTTTTTTTCTAGATGTTTTAACTATCTGAATGTGAAAGCGGAGTGTAAGTAACCAACTGGTTTGTTGCAGCCTATTCTGATTCCAAAATGGAAACGGGAGGTAACTTTCATGGAATTTATTATAGGTTTTTTTAGGACATTTAGGAAGCATGCTTCCATAATGGTTGTGGTTGATAGGTTGAGCAAGGTAGCTAACTTCATCGTAGTGAAGTCTACTAATTCAGCTAGTGAGGTATCTTACATCTTCATCATGGAGATAGTGAGGTTTCATGTTGTGAAACCAGCTCCAGAAATAGAAGAAAAGAGATATCAACACCTTAGAAATAAGCCACTTCGAGGGGGCAACCTCCAATACATTACATGAATGAACAATTCTTGGATGATACAAATTACAAAACCTCCTTTCTATATAGGAGTCCATAGGGCCACAATGTAATCCTAGCCGACCTAACAATAATAATTTAAGGGCACAATAATAACAAAATGGGGGTTACAAGGGTACAATAATAACAATAAGGGGGTTACACTAATAACAATAAGGGACTATACTAGTAATATAGGACCTAACATGCCCCTCTCCTTCAAAAAAGTGTTGTCCTCAACGCTTGAGTAGCTCTGGGTGCTTCTGTATAAACTTCTCATCCTCCCATGTAGAATCTTCAGTGGGTAAGTTTTTCCACTTGATGAGATACTCTGAAATTGATCGATTCCGTAGCTGTCGAGTTCTTGTTTCCATGACCACTTCAGGTTCCAATATGATTTTTCCTTCCTCATCAAGTTCTGGAAATATTGTTTGAACTGGAAGATTTTCACCTATAACCTTCTTTAAGCATGAAACATGGAAAACTGGATGCACTCGCGAAAAAGCAGGAAGCTCCAATTTGTATGCCATAGTACCAATCTTTTGCAACACCTTGTAAGGACCATAGTACTTTGGCGATAATTTATTATCCTTCTTAGCTTGCTTGAGGGACATTTGTTTATATGGTTGTAGCCGTAAAAATACCCAATCTCCTACATCAAAACTTCTCTCACTGCGATGTTGATCTGCCTGTTTTTTCATTCGATTTTGTGCCAAATTCAGGTTATCCTTTAAGAGTTGGAGAACTTCTTGCTGATGCTCGATGTGATCTTCCACTGCTTGAACCTTCGAATTTTCTCTTAAATATAATGTGATGGATGGTGGATGATATCCATAAAGTGCCATAAATGGGGTCATTTTTGCTGCAGTATGGAAGGAAGTGTTATACCACCATTCAGCAAGAGGTAACCACTTGACCCATTGTGTATGTTTATCAGATACAAAACAACGAAGATATCCTTCCAAACATTTATTTACTATCTCAGTTTGACCATCAGATTGAGGATGATAAGAGGAGCTATGAGCTAATTGAGTACCCAAACAAGAAAATAACTCCGTCCAAAAATTTCCAGTAAAAATGGGATCTCTGTCGCTCACAATAACCCTTCGGTTTCCATGTAGCTTTTGAATTGTGTCCATAAATGTAGTAGCAATTGTACTTGCTTTAAATGGATGAGATAATGCACAAAAGTGTGCATACTTGGTAAGTCTATCAACTACCACCATGATGACACTCTTTCCTTCGGACTTAGGTAAACCTGTGATAAAATCCATTCAAATCTCCTCCCAACGTTGACTTGGAATGGATAAAGGTTGTAGAAGTCCCGGGGTCTTAATTGTTTCCACTTTATTCTGCTGGCAAACCAAACATTCCGCCACAAACTTTTGAATATCAGATTTAAGGCCATCCCAAAAAAATTCTTTCTTCACCCTGTGGTAAGTTTTTAAAAATCCTGAGTGTCCTCCTAAAGGAGAAGTATGCAATTCCAAAAGAATCTTTTGTTTTAGTTGGGAATTCTTACAAAGATATAAGCGATATTTGTACCATAAGGAATCATTTTTCCAACTAAATGTATCAGATGTACTAGGATCTTGCTGCAACTTTTGAATAAGTGTCCACACTTCTTCGTCCTTCTTCCATTCATCCCTTGCTTCGGTTATCCAATCTGGTTGGATAATAGAAATGGCACAAAGCAATGCTTCCACCTATTCATTCTTTCTTGAGAGTGCATCTGCAACAACATTTAGCTTCCCTTTTTTGTAGATTATTTCAAAGTCATAACCCAACATCTTTGTGACCCATTTTTGCTACTCTTTTGAAGATAGTCTTTGTTCCAAAAAGTGTTTAAGACTATCATGATCAGTTTTTACCTTGAAGTGTCTTCCCATTAGGTAAGTTCCCCATTTCTTTAGTGCATGCAGTATTGCTAACATTTCCTTCTCATAAATAGGTTTCTGTAAATACTTTCCTTTGATTGGACGACTTTCAAAAGAAATGGATCTTCCTTCTTGCATTAAAACAACACCAATTCCATTTCCCGAGGCATCACATTCCACAATAAAGGTTTTTGTGAAGTCTGGCGTAGCTAAGACCGGTGCTAGGCACATTGCCTCCTTAAGATGTTCAAAGGCCTTAGTTGCTTCAGGAGTCCATGAAAATGCATCTTTCTTCAATAATGTTGTTAGAGGTGCTGCTATTCTCCCATAATTCTTAACAAACTTGCGATAATACCCTGTTAACCTGAGAAATCCTCACAACCGCTTTATGGTTTTGGGGACTTTCCATTCCTTAATGGCTTTAATTTTGTTAGGGTCTACTTTAACACCCTCGTGAGATACAATATGACCCAGATATTCCACCCCTTGTACTCCAAAGAAACATTTGGATGTTTTTGCATATAATTGTTTCTCTTGCAATAGTTTGAGCACCCTGTCAACATGTTCAACATGATCCTTCCAAGACCTGCTATAGATTATTATATCATCAAAAAATACTAGCACAAATTTTCTAAGGAAGGGTTTGAAAATGGAATTCATCAACCCTTGAAATGTAGAAGGTGCATTGGTAAGGCCAAAAGGCATGACCAAAAATTCATAATGACCCTCTTGAGTTCGAAATGCTGTTTTTGGAATATCTTCAGTCTTCATTCTAATTTGATGATATCCTGAACGAAGATCCAACTTGGTAAAATAAATTGATCCATGTAATTCATCCAATAATTCATCAATCATAGGAATGGGAAATTTATCTTTAATGGTGAGCTTATTGAGCTCCCTATAATCCGGACACATTCGCCATGATCCATCCTTCTTGTGTACCAATACTAAAGGAGCAGAGAAAGAACTTTGACTAGGTTGAATTATACCCGCCTCTAACATTTCTGCAATCATATGTTCAATTTCTCTCTTTTGGAAGTAAGGATATCTATAAGGCCTGATGTTTGGAGGAACACTTCCTGGAATCAAATGAATAGCATGATCATGATCACGAATAGGTGGGAGTACTTTGGGAGTTTCAAACACCTTGGAATGATTGTCCAAGACTTGTTGGAGATCTGCAGAAATAGATGATTTTGATGTCAGAACTACTAGTGAGCATAATTGTGCAATTACGCCTCGTTGTTCTTTCTTTAGAAGCTTTGTCATGACATTAGAGGTTCTTATCCTTCTTGGATTTCCTTCAATACCTCGTAATTCGACTTCCTTTCCTTCTGAATTTTTTTTAAGAAAAGTTCTTGAAAATTAAAAGCTACCATTCCCAAAGATTGTAACCATTGTACTCCTAGTACAACATCAGTACCTCCCATAGGAATGGAAAGCATTGGACTAGTCAATACATATTCCCCCATGGTTAGCTTGATATTATGGCATTTTCTAGAGAAATTTATAGTTCCTCCATTTGCAACCATCACTTGACATTCTCGTGCTGGGTATAGGAAACAATTCAATTCCTTGGCTACCTTACAATGAATAAAATTATGGGTGCTACCTGAATCAATCAACACTATTACCTTTTTATTCTTGATATGTCCTTCTATCTTGAGAGTTTGAGGAGTGGTAATTCCCGCCAATGCATTACACGATATGGTTGGACTCATTTCTTCCTCTTCTAGGGCTGCTTCCTGGTGTATATCCTCTTCTTGTTCATTTTCTTCTTCCTCTTCACAATCTATGTAAAATAATTTCTTCTCAGCACACTTATGACTTTAGTGTATTTGCTATCACAACTGTAGCAAAGCCCTTTTTCTCTTTTTTCTTCCAATTGTTGTGGTGTCAACCTTGTAGGTTGTGGAAATCTAGGAGTAGAAACACTTCCTTCTTTATAGAATTGAGTGGTAGGCTTCCTTGTCGCCATAATTTTACATTCAACTTTTCTTGCCAACCTGAATGCCTTCTCCAATGAATCCAGTTCCAAAACGCGAACTTCATGTTGGATGTTATCCTTTAAAGTGCCTATGAAGAGATCAATCCTGTGTTCCTCTGGAATATCAGTTACCCTTATATTCAATCTTTGGAAGTCCTCAATGTGCTCCCCCACTAAACCCTTTTGTTTGAGATTTATCAATTGGCTAAAGAAGGTGTTGCTCTTTGTATCCTCATAATGTGCTATCATTTCCTCTGTGAAAATTGACCAAGTGACAATTTTTTTACGGGAGCAAAGCCATCGATACCATACAAATGTATTTTGTTCTAAATGTAAAGTTGCAATGCGTACCTTTTGTGTGTTTTGCACGTTATGGAGAACAAAATATTGCTCCATCTGTAGTATCCATGTTACAGGATCCTTTCCATCAAACTTTCTCATATCCATTTTTGGAATATGGTGGTTCTTCCCGCCAACATTAGAGTTTATGAAATCACGATTATCATTTATTTTGTTCTCATCATGAGTTTCCTCTACTATCTTTTCACCATTAGGAAACATTTGTTGTATCAACTTTGTCAAACCTTCCATGTCTGCTTTTAGATCATTCTTCATGTTTTCCATTTTTTCATTGATCTTAGCTTCCATGTCATCCATCTTAGCTTCCATGCCAACTTCCATGCCATCCATATAGCTTCCAAATCATTCATCTTAGCTTCCACACCTTTATTCAAACCATCCATATTAGTTTCCATGCCTTTCTTCACAACTTCCATTTCATTTTTTGTTGCTCTTTGCGATAGAGAAATTTGGTGCATTTGCTCATGGACTTTTGATTTCTCATGTTGCATTTCTTATTCTTCATGAGTCATAGTAGAGCCTTCTGAAGGCTTGATGGGTGTCGAATTATTTTTAGGAGGAATTTTAGAACCCAATACTAATAGCTATGCTCAATAGGCCTTTGGAATCAACTAGAAATTATTTTTCAAACAAGACTTATGCAATTTGAAAAAAAAATACACACTTTTTTCTTGATTTTGAGGAGCTCGATATTGAAACTGAATTATCTTTGTGATTTCGGATCTTCAATATCTGAAATTTGGCCCTGAAGACACCCTCTGAAGCTTCTTTCAAATTCCACAGGTCTGGCCTTATTTGGATTCTTCAAGGCAAAGTTATGTCCAATCTCCCACAATGACCCAATTATGGACTGGTTCAATATAGAAAACTTGTATGACTTGCCACGTGTCACTGTTTCCTCTTTTGGCTCTAAATTTAATAGAAAAGAAACTATAGTCCATTTACTTGTGGCCACTTTTTACAGCATTCCAATTCGATGCTCAGAGAGAGATTTATGAAGGTTTTCTCACGATAACCTCTTTGAGATGAAATTCAGGAGCCTGAAAAAGACCTAACTTCCACAGATCATATCTCCGCAAATATTCCGAACCATGCTCTGAAATTTTGCGAAGATGTTCCTTAGGATTTCAGCTTCGCTCTCTAAAAATTTCAGCTTCTGAAACTTCGTAGAACAAAAGGTATAGCGCAAATTCCACGATGACATGTTTAGGTTAAATTCAGGAGCCTGCAAAAAGCCCTAACTTCCACAGATCATATCTCCGAAAATATTGTGAACCAAGCTCCTAAATTTTTCAACGATGTTTCTCAGAATTTTGGCTTTGCAATCTCAACATTTCTGCTTCTGAACCTTCGTAGAAAAAAGGTTATAGCGAAAATTCCACAATGACCTGTTTGGGGCACCGAAACCCTAGAATTCAAAGCTCTGATACCAAATGTTGTGAAACCAGCTCCAAAAATAGAAGAAAAGAGATATCAACGCCTTAGAAATAAGCCACTTCAAAGGGGAAACCTCCAATACATTACATGAATGAACAATTCTTGGATGATACAAATTAAAAAACCTCCTTTCTATATAGGAGTCCATAGGGCCACAATGTAATCCTAGTCGACCTAACAATTATAATTTAAGGGCATAATAATAACAATATGGGGGTTACAAGGGTACAATAATAATAATAAGGGGGTTACACTAACAATAATAAGGGACTATACTAGTAATATAGGGACCTAACATTTCATGGAGTTCCCAAGAAGATCATATCATATAAATATTCCAATTCTCTTTCAAGTTTTGGAAGGATTTGTTTGTAGGCTTGGGGACAAATTTATCTTTTAGTACAACTTATCATTTGTAGACAGATGGACAGAAAGATAGGGTTAACAAGATTCTTGAGGATTTTTGTAGGATGTATGTCATGCATCAACAGAGGAAGTGGGAAGAGTATCTTCCACTGGTAGAGTTTGAATATAAAAATGGGTATCATGAATCCTTAGGGATGAGCCCGTTTGAGGCTCTTTATGGGTGAAGTTGTAATACTCCCATCAGGTGAAGTGATCCAGTGAACAGGGTGTTGATTAGACCGAATATGTTGGTTGAGATAGAGCAGGAGATGTAGGTTATTAAAATTAATCTAAAGGAAATACATGATATTCATAAGAGTTATGTAGACCAACATAGAGCATTCAAGGATTTTCAGATTAGGGAGCATGTGTACTTGCGCATCAAGCCCAAGAGGATTTCCTTGAGGATTGGATCATGTGCCAAGTTGGCACCTTGGTATTGTGGGACTTTTGAGATCATTGAGAGGATTGGATCCATGACATATAGACTTGCACTACCACCAGTATTTAAATTCCATGATGTTTTCCATGTTTCATTTCTTAAGAGATATGTAAAGGATGTTGATCATGTGATTGATTGGTTTGTATTGCAGGTGGAAACGAAGGGAGAGTTCCAGCTAGAGATTCAGTGCATTTTGCAATGGAAACAAATCATGCTCTGGATCAACCAAGTAATAAAGCAAGTTAAAGTGAAGTGGAAGCACTTTGGGCCGGATGAAGCTACATGGGAGATGGTTGATCATATTTTGGCCTTGTATATTTCCTTGTTTGTTGGTTGAGTAGATGTTTTTGGTGTGTGTGTGTGTGTGTGTATATATATATATATATATATATATATATATATATATATGTATTGTAAATGCTACAATGAGATATGTTATAAAGCTAAACTAAGTAGTATGTTCTAAATATTTCATTGAGTTGTGTTATAAAGATCCATGGGAAGCATTCTTTGTTTGTTATAAGCATCATAGAACTCTGAGGATGGTTTTCCCCCAAGTGGGAGGGGTTTGTAACAACCCCGACTGATTTTCCATGTAAATAAAATAAGACCAAGATCATGGGACATGTATTCCAAGATAAATGGTGGGAAAACATTATAGTGGGCATCACTTGTCGTTTATTAATGGATATGGAAATTTGCAAAGGAAAATAGGAAATAAATGGAATTTAATTATGAAAATAAAGTAAAATAGGAGAAAAGGAAGTTGAAGAGACACAAATATGCATGCAAGGGAAATTCAAGAGAAAATGAAAGAAAATAAGACCTTGTCGATATAAAAAAAATCATCATATAAATAGTTCACAACTTTTGTGAGTTCATTTTTGGTTCTCTCCTTCCACACTCTTACACTCTCATACACTCGTGCACACTTAGAGTATTCTTTGAGCATTCTAGCATTCACTTGGACTTGGAAAAAATAAGAAAATGGAAAAGAAAGGAATTGGTGGGCAGTGGAAAAGAAGGTTGGATCGATAACTAAAATAGGGATGCACTACAAGTAACAGGTTTCATGTGTGATTTCCTTGCTAAGATTTAGATGAATGGAATATGCATGTGTTTCCTTGGTTATGTACTATTATTGGCATGGATACTTTCCTAGATTGAAAATGGTTTCAACCTTTCCTTTCAATTTTCTGGACATTCATGATGTAGTGGGTTCCCCATTTGGATTTATGATTGTTTCTCAGGTTCCCTATGGTTGTGGTTTGGGATAGAATCTCTAGAGCCCTGGGATAGCTTGGGTCCCTGGAGGTTGTGGGATGAGATGGTAGTTCTGTAGAGCCCTATAACAACTTGGGTCCCTGGAGGATGTGGGTTGAGATAAGAGTGCCTAGAGCCCTGTACAGCTTGGAAAGAGACCAATATGGTTTGGTATTAGTGATTTCTGGACTCATTAGGTGAAATCATTTTGGTTGAGGGTTGAGGTGGTTTGGCCTTTGGAAGCTCTAGATGGTTATATTTTAGTTTAACCCATATGCTTCCACATTGATTCTTGGAATATGACACGGGGGTGATTGGTTGAAAGAGAGATTTGGTTCATCCCAATCTATTGTCAGGTCGTACATGGAAGTCCCTGACTTGGTTGGATTTTTCATATCTCAATATGAGTTACTTTCATATTATGATCTATGAGCACATATACTAGTTATTGTTTCGATATTATGGTTGATTTTTCATGGATTCTATTATGGTTATATGATGTGCTCTTGTTATGGATCGTGTTCACGAAATGACAATTTATTGAATGGTTAATGTACGCATGGGCTAACAAGTTTTGTTATGGCTAGATTGAGAGGGAATTGAGCCTTCTTGGTGATTCTCATATGAATTTTAGAAGTTTATGATCAGATATGCATTCATGACCTGTAGCTTCTTTGTTTACTATTTTTTTTATGAAGTGTGTATCATGTGTTAAGCATGTCCTGGTCAAGGTCTTTCTTAAGTTTTGATTTTTTAGACTTATTATCGTCATTGTCATGTTTCTGAAAAGTTGTGTGTGCCTCTACGTAGTGTCTTGAAGGTGAGCCCTAAAAAGGTGGCACAAATATCGCAACCATTGGAACAGAACTAGAATATTTTGGTCATAATCGTTAGTAGGCAGGCTTATGGGTGTGGTTGGAGCTTCATAACTACATGCAGAGTGTTTTATGGGTCGGATTGTGGAGTCAAGTTGGTGAAAATGAGTTCCAACGTAGGGATTGATCACCTAAGGTGATTTTCAGGTCCTTGGGTGATCTATAGTCTTTGAGGAATAACAGTTTGCTTCCAGTTAGTCGACCCCACTTCCATATTTAGAACTTGGAGGTCAGGTCATATCATAGTGACACTCAATTCATGTTTACACTAAATAACTTGTAAAATTGTGTAAATGTGGGTTGAGGCATTACATCATGTTGTAGAGGATGATCTCAAAGAACCCTTTTCCCAAGAAGGAAATGCCATCAAATGTTGTCACCGTAATGGTGTTATAATCTCGCTACCATGCTTCATACTGCAGACCTATTGACCGCTGATCCCACGTTGTCATTGATGTCAACCCAAGCAGCACCAGGGGCTAACCCAATATTGAATGGGAATTTTGACTTACCAAATTAATATATTCTGGGTCAATAATGCTTTTGATGGTTTCTACGTTTTGATATGTTTCCGTTGATATATGGCACACCATATAATTCTTCACGGTTTGAGAGATATTCATGTTTGAATTTTGTACCCCAGTTAGTGGGCTAAAACCCCATGGGGTTGGGGCATGGGTCATTGAAAAGTCATAATTAATATTTTTAAGCTCCTAAAATCCCTCCCACGTTCACTTGTTGAAGCCCCTCTCAACTTAAGCATTCATATATATTGTGATCTGCATTTCCTCCTTAGGCAAGGGATTCGACCATCTGAAACAGGTCATCGTGGAATTTTCACTCTAAATTTGTTTATACGAAGGCTCGGTGGTTGAAATTTTTATGAGGCGAAGCCAAAATCCTAAGGAAGATACAAGTAAAAATTGATCAATTTTCAAAATTCTTTTGGAGATATGATCTCAGGAAGTAAGGATTTTTTGCAAGCTCCCGAAATTCATCTCAAAGAAGTGACCTTGGTAAATTCGTCATAACTCTCTCTCTGAGTATCGGATTGGAATTCCGTAAAAATTGATGGATAGTGCACAGTCTTTCATTTTCTCTCTATCAATTTCAGAATAAAATGAATAAACAATGACGCATGGAATGCCGTAAATTGCGCTCTGCTGAAACAGTCCATAATTAGGGCAGTGTGAGAAATTGGGTATAACTCTCTCTTGAAGAATCAAAATTGGGTCAGACCTGTGGCATTGGAAAGAAGACTCAGAGGACTACTACAGGACCAAAAATCATATATTGAGGATCTGAAATAATAGAGATAAACCAGATTCAATATCGAGCTCCTAGAAGGAAAGAAAAAGCTAGATCATGTGTTGTCAAGGATTGCAAAGGACCAGACTTTCTACAGCATAAAATCAAAACAAGGTGCAGCAGAGGGTAGCATGACAAGAGAAGCAACCAAGGTTCATAACAGCAGCAAGAAGTTCATCATATGAAGTCTTCAAGTGGGCAGCACTGCATACAATCATTGTAAAGGTATCATTGTACTTAGTCATTGTAAATACATTATTGTACAAATTGTACTAGTGTCCATCTACCAAGGGTTGAAGAGGCAGTGTTGGGAGGTCTAGGATCATCATTAGGTGGTTGTGTCAAAGTTGGGGTTATGGTCTAGTATATCTTCTTCTTCTACATCATTCTATATCATTGTAAAATGGACCATTTTCCCTGGTACGGGAGTCCATTCTTCTTTTATTCTTCTATAGGGTGGTAGGCTGGTGCTAGGGTGAGTTGTAGCTCATTGGGTGTTGGGGCATCCGTTCAGTTGACTACTAAAGAATCTCAGGTGTTGGAGCGTCCATCCGGTGGGAGCTGGAGAAGAATGCTTTTCTAGATTCTAGGAAGTTGGAGCTTTATTTTCAATTGGAGTTGAATATTAAAGAATTATTAGAAAATCATTAGGTGGTTTTTGTCCCGGAGTGGGTTTCCACCTTAAAAAATATGTGCATTTGTGTTCCTCTTTTTTGCTGCTATCATTGTAAAAACACTGATAATAATTGAAGATTAACTAATGCTCTAATTGAAAGGAATATTCATTCACCCCCCTCTCAGTATTTCCAACAATTGGAATCAGAGCTTGGTTCCTTCAATAGTAGTTTAACAACTAGAAAGAGGTCATGGAGCATACCAAGAATGGTGTGCCTCTATTCAATGAAAATAATTATGCACTTTGGAAAGGAATAATGGAGGTCTATCTCTTGGCGCAAGGTTATGAAGTATGGGACACTGTTCAAAATGGATTTACATCAACCGTGGATGAACAAGGTAAGAAGAATTTGGTAAATGATGCAAAAGAAAAGAATATTATTATCAGTGGACTTATTGAATCTACTTATCATAAGGTGTTGGGTTGTAAAACTGCCAAAAATGTATGGGACAAGCTTGAGAATATATATGCATGTGACTCAAATGTCAAAGAAGCAAAGCTTCAAATCTATAGAGAAAAATTTGAGCAACTCAGAATGAAAGAAGATTGCAACATTGCTGCATACTTTCAATACGTTGATGAAATAACCAATACTCTGGAAGGATTGGGAGAGACAGTTGACGAGAAGAATATTATATGGAAGATTCTTAGAACGTTACCAGGGAGATTCAACCCAAAGGTATCGGTCTTAGAATACAGTGCAAATCTGGACAAACTCAGCAAGGAAGAATTACATGGAGTTCTCATAGCATATGAAATGAGACTTGATGAAGAAGAGGGTACTTCGCATCTAGAAACTGCGTTCGTTGCATCTAAGAAAACTAATAAGGATAAACAACCTTCAATTGAAAAGACATGCACCTGCAAGTGTGAAGAAAAGGGAGATGATGAAGAAGGTATTTCAGATGAAGAATATGCTTACTTCACGAGAAAACTAAAAATTGGTAAGGGACAATTCAAAGGTAAACTTCCATTGATATGTTTCAGCTGTAATGAGGTTGGGCATTTTGCAACAAAATGTCCAAACAGAAGTAATGGCAACTCAAAAGGAAAGAAAGGCTTTAAGAAATTCAACAAGCAAGGATCCAAAAGGAACTTTCTCTCTAAAGAAGATAGCTCATCATCCGATGAAGAAAATGATAGTGAAGAAGAAGCCAATGAGAGAGTATTGTTTATGGCCAAGCAAAATAAACCCAAGCACAATAAGCAAGAGGTATCAAACAACGAAGAAGAAGGATGGACCATAGACGAATTTTATGAGGAAGAAATCAAGCTTATAAAAGATCTCAAGGCAGAGAAGATCCGTTCCAAAACTCTTGAAGAACAAGTTCAAGGTCTCAAAATTGAAGTTGAAGAACACAAATGCATTGAAGAGTCACTTCAAAAGAAGTTGGAAGAAAGTAGCCAAGAAAGGGAAGAATTAGAAGCCCAAGTAGTCTCGCTGCGTGAGGAAGTGAAGAAAGGAAAAGCTATCCAAAACTATGCCAACAGCTCAAGGGAATTGGAAGAGCTCATCAACAATCAACGATCTTACAATGACAGAAATGGCATCGGTTACAAAGAAGAAGAAGCAGGACCTTCTACAACAAAATACAATGAACCTATGAGATCTTACATGCATGTAGACTTCATTGGACAAGATTCGCAAGAATAGCCTTGGAAGACAATTCCTCGACGAAAATTTCCATCTAGGTACCAACATATTTTTTATGGCCATTGTTATTCATGTGGAAAATTTGGTCATAAAGTTGTAGAATGTCACATGTACCCTAGGAACGAATACAATTCCAGGAGATCTGTCAAATATGAACCTCCTGTGTCTCAACAAATATGTTATAAAGATCATTTCTCACTCGACATGATTCATGATTGCTTCATGGCTTTGGGCACCCATTCTACAGACTCTGACAAATTCACTTAAAAACAAGCAGTAAATCCCATACGCGACTATGCCCGTGCTTTTCTCGCCCATATGCGACTCCGGCTAGACTTTTCCGCGTATGCCATTAAAATGATTAAAAAATATATAAAAATCCCTAATTTCGCGCGGGGTTGATGGTTACTCAGGTAGTTCAACCACCCCAGCCCGTGGCCAACTGTTTCCAACTGCTGAAACTACTTGGAGGGACTATAAAAAGACCTCATATGTATGGCCTAAGGGAGAGAGAGAATTATTGATATTATACTCTGTTGGTATTCCCTATCCAAGTTTGATTCCCCGTGCCTCCTGCACTTTCCCAGTTCATTATAGGAAACCCTTGTTTCCTTGAGATGCTCATCTCCCTATATGTCATCTCGTATGCACCAGTTTGGAAGGAGTCTTAGCGAGGCAAGGGCTGGACGGATCCAGACGACGGTCTGCTCGAAGGCCGTGGAAGGATCAGGTGATCTCTCCACTCGTTACTTTTTTACATGCTATTTATAATACAGAAGTACCATGCTGTTCCCGAAATAAACGTGTTAGTGTATGCTTTTATGTATGAGAATATTTTTTATACAAGCATTCATTATGATTTATTTAATGTTTTATATGAATCTCACTGACATTTAGATTAGATATATGTTGTACAACCTGTCCTTTGTGCTGGTTTCTTCTTGTTTTTCAGGTTAAGAAGGAAGCACAGTTGCTGGGGGTTTGGACCCCATGTGGATCTACTTCAAACGTAGGACCTACGGGTAACCTTCTCATTCTACTCTATTTAGTTTTTCTGAACGTGCATGGTTGTGTGAGTCTCTGTTAAGTAGCATGCCCCTGCTCTGGTGGAGGTTGTACCCCAACCAACCTCTAGGGTGAGATTTCCCCGAAACAGAACTGGCGACTCCGCTGGGGATCACACTTTTGTGATTCTCCTGTTGGGTGGTTTCAGCTGTTTGGTAGGATCCCAGCAGTTTTAACTTTCATTTGCAGTCCAGTTTATTTTCTTGCAGTCAGTCTGAAGTCTTGGTGTCTTTTCCAGGATTGTTCTTTTTGTTTTTTTCATTATTTACCTTTGCATACGCGCCTTCTTTTGCACACAGTCGCGTATACACGCTAGTTTGTCTGAAGGAATCCGCGTATACGCGAGTTTCCCTTAGAACAGACGCGTATGCACGCTGGTTGCATAGCTGTGAAGTAGCGTATACCTAGGCAGATTTTGAATTTTTGGGATTCTTGACTTTTTGGTCCTTTCTGGTTGTGGAGGCCTGTTTCTACAGAGTCTCTGTACTTACTGGAGTGTGAAGGAAGTGGTTTCATGTCTTTTCTCTTTTTCGTTTGAGTGAAAACTAGTCTTTTGGCAAAATGTTGTTTCTGGTGCTGGCACTTCTGGATTGAGTTCCAAGATCGCTTTCTGAGCATTCTTGGTTGTTCTGCTTTATCAGAACAGAGAGCTTCTGCTCACTGACTTGTTCCTATCTTTGTGTTGTGCTTTGCATTGCGATTTTTGCTTCGTTTTTGATTGGTTTTCTTGAGTTCCATAGGCTAGGGTTTTGTTGCAATTTTTGAAGAACTTTTCTTGCTTCTTTGGAGTTTTTGTTTGCAACAAGTTTGCACTATTTGTCTAGGCTGAGTGGCTGATTTTTGGTCTTCCGTTGCTCTTATTGATCTTGCTACTGTTAGCTTTATAAGGTTTGGGAGCATTGTTGAAGTTTGTGCTTGAAATTCGGTCTCGTTTTGGTTTGGATTTTGATAGTTGTGCTTGGTCTTTTCGAGCTCTTGCTTTATAAAACTAAAAAGCCCAAAAAACATTTGTTTTGCTTTTTGTTTTTGCATTTCAAAAACTCAAAAAACATTGTGTCTTGTTTTTGTTTTTGTTGTTGCATTTTCATTTTTGTTTTGCCATATCTTTTGGAGCTTTTGTGAAGTTTCTTGCTTCTAGTTTTCGGCTTGATTTTGAGGAGGAGTTGTCATTTGATTTCTTCTTCTTGTTGTTAAGTGTTTTTGGTGTCCTTATTTTAAGAGTTCTTGATTTCAAGAATTAGCTTTCTGGACAACAAAAGATGAGTTAAAACTGAAGGAGCTTTTCGGGAAATTTCACCCTGTTTTAGGAGATTTTTGCATCTTAGGATTTACATGCTTGTAGTGATTTTCATTAGGTGCATTTCAGCATTTATTTAGCTTCTTAGTTTTTGTGAGTGTGAGTTTGCAATTCGAAAAGAAAAATACAATTTTTAGTCTCGTAGAACTTATATAGAGATTACTTTTCATCGAAAGACAAAGAACCGCATGTGCATGTAGTTAAGTTTTTATTAATTTCTTTTGCGTCAAAACACCATTGGTTTCATCTCCATATCCTTGTGACTTAATATAACAACCCTTAAAATAAGCGATTTAATCTAAAATCAACTAGCAAGTTTTTCTAAGTGTCAATCACCAACTAGCTAGGTTGTAGGGCCTTGGAATAGGTGAGTGGAGAGTTAACTCTCCAAGGCTGCTCAAACAAACATAGAAGTTGATTAATTGAGCGAAATCCAACTCCGTGAGGTGGACTGGGAAAGCTCTCATCCGAGAGTCAAGCGCGAGGGGAAGTGAAGGTTGAGAAGAGGGATACCCCCCCTCCGATTAGCCGAATCTGACCTCAAGACCGTTCCGCCCAGCTTCTGATACGGATTGGTGTCCATAGTTGCCTCTCCTAGGTTCCACACAGGTGACTGCGGGGGGGAATACCCGTGGTACCTGAGGCAGACGTCGCATCACTTTCAGCAGTACTTCTGGGGGGTGCCCTTGCGAAGCTTGGGTGCTTGAGCTGGCAAAGGCTGTTGTTAGGAGGTCGGCGTAACTGTTTCTGATACCTTCGCTAGTTGTTCTGGGCCCTAATCATCCCAGACTGCTTTCGGAAGGCCCTATACTTCGCTTTCCTGTATTTTGGTGTCCAGTCCTCATCACCCGGAGCGGAAATACTTGGAGGCTGTTTGCTTGCTGTTTCTCAGGGATTTCGATTTTACTGAGTGCTCTTTGCTCCTAGCTTTCCTAGCTTTTCACTTTTTTTGAGTCTAATATAATAAATCTGTAAAAGTGGCTGATCAAGCGCCTCGACGTTCGAGGAGAATCCGGGGGTTATCTCCCGAGAGTGCAGAGCCTTCTTCGAGAAGGCGTAGGAGCGATTTAGCAGGTGGTTACCACCCTGTTGAGTCTGACGCTGTGGAGAGAGATCCTCCACCAAGGTCTGAAGGTTTCGTAGCTGATTCCGGTGTCGGTTCCGAGAGGAGCGTTCCACTCACCTCGCGAGTGTTGTTTCCTCAGGAAGAAGATTTTCAGATAGAAGATATACCTGAGCCTCCTGCTACAGGTCCATCTCCTCTTCCTCCTGATTATCCGTTTGTTGTTCAGTACATCGACCAGAGTCTGAGAGACCGCCGGATCTTCCGTATCATTCTTATCTTTCGATGGCCACGACTGGGAACGCGGCTTCTACCGTGAGTGCCGCAGGCATTCAGACCCCTGCTTCTGTCGAGGCAGGGGGCACTATTGCTTCATCTTCGATTGCTTCTAGCACTGCTATGTTTGGCTCTGGGTTCACCCAAGCATATGCTTCTCATTCTGGTCCCTTCTGTTCAGGGATGTCCATTAGTGGAAATCCCTCTTTTTCCTTTTCCGTCGGTGCAGCTGGATCTACACCCATGTCTAACATGGCTAGTGGATCAGCTTCGTTTCAGGGTTTCCCCTTTGGGACTGGGCATATTCCTAGTTCCAATCCTTCTTTAGGGTCGTTTCTGTTTACGTCCCAGACCCAGAGTTTCAACCCTTGGTCTGGGGGGCAAAGTTCGACTACTTTTACGGGATGGAATCCTGTCTTTACTACAGCGGGGGCAGGGAATTAGTTTTACGCAGGTCATCAAGGGAATGCTTCTTTCCCTTCATCGAGTGCTTATCAGTCCTTTTCTCCTCTGTCTAATGCTTGGAACCCCTACCAGGGGCTCTCCTCTTCATTCAATACTTCAGCGGGGGGAACTGGTCTGGGCTTTGGTAACTCGGCGTGGGGAGGAGGTTCTTCTCCGTTTTCTACGAGTCCTTTTTGGCAACCTGGTGCCTCATCAAATCCAGGCTATTCTTTTCAGAATGTAGGGAATCCATCCCATCAAGGATGGAATCCTTAGGCTCTGCCTCGCTTACCTTTTCTAGCAACGTTAAACTTGCCAGATTTGTCGAAGTTGACTAATGACCCGATTCGTTATAGTTCGGGGTGGCCTCCGGTCCCGACCAAACTTCCTTCAGACATTCCAAAGTTTGAAGGTAAGAATGGAGAGGATCCGGCAGACCACATCACCACTTTCCACTTATGGTGCTCTTCGAACTCCCTGATCAATGACTCGATTAGGTTGAGATTATTTCAACGCACCCTAACTGGAAATGCTGCCAAATGGTATATAGAGCTCACTGGGGGCAGTTTCGCCACATTTGGAGAACTGGCTATCACATTTCTAAACCATTTTCAGTTGCCTGTCAGATATAAGGCTGGGACCGAACTCTTGGCTAATTTTAAGCAGGATGAGGCAACTCACATTTCTGATCACATTCATGAATGGAGGAGAAGGAAGAGGCTTATCAAAGCCCATATTCCAGGTGAGTTCCTTCTCGAGTGGTTTTTGAAATCTCTGCAGTCAGATATTTCAAAAGATGTATCCCTATCTGGGGTATTTTCTGAGGAGCAAAGCACTTTAGGCCTGTGCTAGCTAGAACTGATCTATTCTCAGTCTGGGATGCTTTATAAGTATTTGCCCAATGCTCCTCGCTCCAAATTGGATTTATCGAAACCCAAACCTGGTCCGCATGGTGACGGGCTTGTCGGATCGGTCAATAGTAGTGCAACCAGCCTGCTTTCTCAATTGCAGCAGTTGTCTTTACAATCTGCTCCTTCTGGTCAGGCTGTGCCTGCTGATTCATCACCTTCCCAGTCTTTGTCCATAAATGTTGTCCAAGATTCTGATCCCAAAGGAAATCAACAATCCGATGGGAAGAAGAAGGGACGTAATAATAAGAAGAAGGGCAAGAACGGGAAGGGCAATGCAAATAAAACCAACGAGCGTGTTGGTGAGGGTCAAAAGGAGAAAAAGAAAGTGAAGTTTCCGTGCAAGCTTTGTGCTGGAGACCATCTTACGCACCTTTGCCCAAAAATTCAGGATGCTCAGCGCCTGTTATCCCAGCAGGGTTCTTCTAGTTCCCAGGCTGTGCTAACAAACCCTTTTCCCCAAGGGCAGCAATTAGTTGTTGGCACGAACCAAAATCCTGGGGCTTCCTCTGGAGGTACCCAGGAAGGGGAAATTCCATCGAACATCTTTATGATGAGTGCTCACGTGGATGTCGCTACGAGATCCCGTGATTATGGAGGAGAGGAATCTTCGAAAGCTAAGGAAGTTCCTGATGCTACTGAGCCGCTTCACATCACGAAGCCAACTGTTGAGTCTATGCCTCGGATACCGAAGGCATCCTCTAAGCGGTCAACGATTAATCCGAACATGAGGGCTGCCCAGAACTACTCAATTGTAGAAGATCTGGCGCAGAGTCCTTGTGCTATGTCAGCTTTAGAGGTACTCCAGTCTTGTCCGGCTCAGCGCAGTGCTTTGCTCACTGCCATTGGGGCTATTGATCCGAAAAATTCTCTTCTGATTACTTTTGATATGAATAATTTTAAGAAGAGAATTCCTCATCACATGGCTTTCCATATTAAATCGTCGTATCGGAAGTGCAATATCTTTCGAACGGTCGTTGATGAGGGTGCTTCCACATGCGTGATGTCTCTCGCATGCTGGAAGACACTTGGATCCCCCAAAGCTGTTCCATCTAGAACTATTCTTACTGCGTTCGATGGTCATTCTCATAGACCCCATGGTATTGTCCCGGCTTTGCCCATCTGTGTTGGGGGAAAAACTGTTAACATAGAGGTTGAGGTAGTGGATGCAGCCTTGGACTACAACCTTCTGTTGGGGAGGAACTGGATATATGAGATGGATGCTATCGCATCCTCATTATTTCGAATTGTATGTTTTCCCCACGAAGGGAGGATCGTTACAGTGGATCAATTGGACTGTCCTCAGGTAGACCTGAATGCGCCTTCTGACTCATCTGTTCCTAAGTTGGATAATACTAAGGCGCCTGTTGAGAATCTAGGAGTTGGAATGTATTCTTCCCTGATGGGTTCTTTCGATCTTCCTCCTCCTACTGTGTCTATTAATGCTATTTCATCCTCCAGGGCTCCCCTTCGAAGAGAGTTCTTTCGAACTCATTATTTTTCGGACCCTTGGACCTTACCTTCCCCTACTGCCACATTAGCGGAAGGTCAAGTGGGTGGAATGGCATTTCCGATTTCTGCAGCTGAGATTGCATATCAGTCTATTGTTGACACTACAGAATCTGTTCCAGCTCCTCTTTCACCGGAAGAGTTGGATGGTGATGTGGCTCCGGCTTGGACGATTAGTTCTTCTTCGGCCCAGGATTGTCTTGATACCACTCTTCCATCTGAAGAGGCTATCCTAGAAGCCATGACTGGTATAGATAGATCGTGGGATGATTTGCATCATCGGTCTTACTTCCTACCTGACTTGAACGAAGTTGAAACTAGTTTTCCAAGTCCTCAGTCTCCTGGTCCTGTTCACCCAGTCTTGAACCCTTTGGCACCAACACAGGTATATGCTGAAGGGAACATGGTTGTGATCTCTCCTACTATCCCGGTGAACATTTCCAGGGATCCCAATATTGTCGAGAATGTCTTCATTGGAGCTGAATGTTCCCGTGAAGAGATTCAAATCTATACCGAGCTCTTCAAAGAGTATAGGGATGTTTTTGCTTGGTCTTATGAGGAAATGCCTGGCATAGACCCATCTATCGTCCAGCATGAGATCAAGACGTATGAAAACGCTGAGCCGGTCAGGCAAAAACTTCGTCCGGTTAATCCTAGGAAGGCAGCAGCTATCAAAGCTGAAGTTGAAAAGCTGCTTAAGGCGGGATTCATTTTCCCAGTTCCTCTGACTGAATGGGTTTCAAACCCCGTTCCGGTAGATAAAAAGCAAGGAACGATTCGAGTGTGCATCGATTTCAGAGACCTGAATAAGGCATGTCCTAAAGATAATTACCCCACACCTTTCATCGATCAGATTATTGACGAGTGTGCCGGTAACGAGATTTTCTCCTTCATGGACGGTTTCTCTGGTTATAATCAAATTACTATCCGTCCAGAAGATCAACATAAGACCGCATTTATTTGTCCCCGGGGTACGTTTGCATATAAGAAAATGCCTTTTGGTCTTAAAAATGCTGGAGCTACTTTTCAGCGGGCCATGTCTTACGCCTTCCACGACATCAAGAAGATTATTGAGGCATACTTAGATGATCTAGCTGCTCATTCTCGAAAGAGGATGGATCATCCAGGTCACCTCCGGCAAATATTTGAAAGATGTCGTTTTTACAAAATTTGATTGAATCCGAACAAGTGCGTTTTCGCGGTTACATCCGGTCGGCTGTTGGGATTTATTGTGTCTAGGGAAGGGATAAGGGTAGATCCCTTCAAGGTTGAGGCAATACTTCGGTTGCCTCCCCCGTCTTCAATCCGTCAACTTCAAAGTCTCCAAGGGAAGTCTAACTTTCTTCGGAGGTTTATCGTTAACTATGCTGAGATTACAAAGGGATATATGAGACTGTTGAAGAAAGGAGTTCCTTTCTTTGGGACGACTATGCTCAACGCTCATTCGATGCCTTGAAAAAGGCATTGACCTCTGCTCCTTTACTGAGTCCACCCGATTATAGCAGAGATTTTCTTTTGTATCTGGCTACAGCAGAATCTACCATTGGTATGGTTCTGGTTCAGGAGGATGATGCTCTTGTCGAGCATGTTATTTACTACCTTAGTCGAGGACTGGTAGGACCTGAACTTCGATACACCCCGATAGAAAAATTAGCCTTAGCGGCAGTCCATGCTGTGCAGCGACTCCGGCATTACATTATTCTTCGCAAAACTTATGTCTTGGCAGCTGCCAATCCATTTCAGTTTGTCCTCAGCAGGCGAGTGATTGGGGGCAAATATAATAGATGGATTGTGATTTTACAAGAATTTGATCTAGAATTCATGTCTGCCAAATCCAAGAAGTCGTTAGTTTTTGCGGAATTGATCTCCGAGTTGCCTTGTGGAGAGGTGATGATCTATGATGAGTCCTTTCCTGACGAACACTTGTTTCTAATCTCTCCACAAGATCCTTGGTATGGGGACATCATTGTATATCTCCAGACTGCGAAGTTTCCCTCTTCTTTTTCGAAAGATGAGCGTCGTAAGCTGCGTCACTTGGCCAAGAATTATCTGATTATTGGTGATGCTTTGTACCGTCGAGGGGTTGATTCAATCCTAAGACGCTGCTTAACTTTCGAAGAAGCCGAGGCTGTGCTCAATGATTCTCACAGTGGAGCTTGTGGGGGTCATTTATCAGGGCTTGCTACAGCCCAAAAGATTTTGCGTGTTGGCTACTTCTGGCCCTCGATTTTCAAAGATTGTATTGAATCGGTCAAGAAGTGTCATCCTTGTCAGGTGTATACTCGAAAAATGCGCGCTCATCCAGCTCCGCTTTTTCCAGTCGTTACTGTCGGACCCTTTACAAAGTGGGGTATGTATTATACTACTTGTAACCCGCCTTCGGCAAAAGGTCACAAGTACATTATCGTAGCAGTAGACTACTTTACGAAGTGGGTCGAGGCTATGCCTACTTTTGGGAAAGATGGTGAGACTGCAGCTTTGTTCCTTTTCAACCAAGTTATCGCTCATTTTGGTATACCTAGAGAGATTGTCACTGACCATGGCAGTCACTTTCAGAATAGTATGATGGCTGAGTTGGCTCTCAAATTGGGTTTCCGGCAGGAGCATTCATCTCCATATTATCCTCAGGCCAATGGGCAAGTGGAAGCCGTGAATAAATCCTTGAAGACAATTCTTCAAAGGATAATTGATAAACATAGATCCAACTGGCATATTATGCTATATCCTGCACTTTGGGCATACAGGACGTCAGTGAAAACTGCAACTGGCTTTACTCCGTTTCAGTTAGTGCACAGGGTGGAATCCGTATTTCCTATTGAATGCGAGATTCCTTCTCTTAAATTAGTTGTTGAGCTTCTTCCTGACACTTCTAGTCTGGCAGAACGGCTTCTTCATCTGGAACATCTCGATGAGCAGCGTCGAGATGCCGCCACGATGAATGAAGCGCATAAAAACCGAGTCAAAGTTCAGTACGATAAGGCGGTTAAGCCTAGGGTCTTTTCCGAAGGTGACCTTGTTTTGGTCTATGCCCAAGAAAAATATGCCTTGGGGGCAGGAAAGTTTAAGTCGATGTGGTATGGCCCCTATATCGTTAAAAAAATCCTTAAGAAAGGACTTATACCTTGGTTGACTTCGAAGGGAACGAGTTGTCGGAGCCCCGAAATGGGCTCTATTTGAAGAAGTATTATGCCTAGGCTTTGGCCTGGCATTTTGCTTTTGTATATAGTAGTTTTTGCTTTGTACATATCTGATTGATTTTCGATTTTTGATGAGGTGGTGATGTTTTTTGATCTGCTTTGGCAGGTTGTGTTGGATGTCATGAGTCATTTTGGTTTCGCCGATGGTGCTAGTAGACACACCCAGAACTTAGCTTCCGCGGCTTGGGTGCTTCATTATCCTTCCGGTCAGCTGTTGGTATCAAGAGGGGTCTGCATTGGTCCTGCTTCCAATAACGTAGCAGAATACACTGCAGTCATTCATCTACTCTCGGAGGCAATATCCCTGGGTGTTGATTCGTTGGTAGTTTTCTTGGACTCCCAGCTGGTGGTGTCGCAGTTGAACAACACTTATCGGGTACGAGATCCAATTTTATTACGATTGTTCTTGAGGGTACGTTTGTTACAAAGGTCATTTCAATTTTTAACATTCATTCATATTCCTCGAGCCGACAATTGGTTTGCTGACTCATTAGCTAATCAAGCTTTAGATTGGCATATTAATCATTCAATACAATAAATTCTAATCATCAAAAACATCATACATTTGATACATTTATCACATCACATCAAATATCGTTGTATATATATCATCGGTATGTCAAACACTTTACAAAATTTGGATCCATAATCTCGTACAAAACTTGGGCTTATGCCCCATCATGTTCAGTCTCAAAAAATATACAGTCATCCAACATATAAAAACTATCTACTCCTGAGGACCCTGCCCAGAAGTCGTGTTCCTATAGAACATAACTACAGTGGCCACACGGCGGAATAGTCTAACCCAGTCACGGGGTACTCCTACAACCCGTCTCTGGACGGCTTCCGGCAAGTCCTCCACGGCAGCCATAGGGATTTGGCGGGTCAATCCCTCCAAGTTTCTCTGCACGGCCTGGAGTGTCCTGTCAGAATCCACTGTCTCCGCCTCACCTCTGCGGCGCTTGTGGCGCGGTAGGCCCTCAGGACGAACTGGTCCAACATCTGAAACATGATCATTTTTAATTGTCAGTCATTATGAATCCAATCAAAAACATGTTTGTTTTCATTTTTTCATACATATTTGAAAAAATCCAAAAAAATCATATAAGTCAAAAAAATTTGCAAAACTTACCGACTGCTCCCCATGCTGTGCCAGGTGGAAGAACTAGATCTGGATCTCCACGGAAATCCATCCCGGCATAGGGATAGTCGTCCACTGCGATGATCTGTTATCCCCACCACAGGAAGAACTCATCGTCCCAGGTGGTTCGGGGTACCTCACTACCCCCCAGTCTCTTCATCATGTCTGCCCAACGGGCAATTCTTGGGTCCCGCGGGCTACTGATAGTCGAGATGACTCTGGGTCTCAAAGCTGGAATCCTCTCAAAGAAGAATGTTGTCAAAATGGTACCATAGCCAAAGTGTTTAGTTTTTACCTGGTGAATAGAGGTCAGCTGTTGTTTCATGTTCAGTAGCAGGGCTGTGCACCAATCGTAAACATGAATCAAACACTCTACAACTATACTCATTTGCGTCCTGGACGCCTGATGTAGTGAGGCAGATCCTGCCACTCTGCTGATGGTGAAAAGGAGGATCTTCATGTGCAAATCCCTGATATCTCTAATTGCAATCTGCGTTCCAACCTTTTTGGAATTATCTACGCAATATACGTGGACATAATCTTCCACGGTTAACCCTCCCAGGGGTTTTCCGTGCAAGTCTACTGGTTCTCCCCTCCTGGAGAGTCAAGTGATGAAATATATATCCTCCACTTCAATGCGTAGTGGCATCTGATCAATTATGAAGCAATCCTGATCTGGTTCCCAGTAATTTACGAGCATTTCAAGCAACCGTACATTGCTTTTCATATTGGGCATTTTAAAGAATTTCAACAATCCGCAATTTCGGAGGATATTTTGCGCTGCGCGGTCCTGCATGACCTCTTGGTCTACTGCGCTATGCTCACGTTCCCTCCATGAGATGGTCATCCTGAGAAATTTCATTAAATTTTGCATTAGCCACGCTTTTTAAGTTTCGGCCCTGCGCATACGCGATTTTTCTTTTACACAATTGCGTGTATA
Organism: Pinus albicaulis; assembly: GCA_034641835.2. NCBI lineage: Eukaryota > Viridiplantae > Streptophyta > Pinopsida > Pinales > Pinaceae > Pinus > Pinus albicaulis. The sequence goes on from JAXQQM020062210.1 coordinate 29,886, forward strand.
CGCAGGTTTCCTTCATTAAACCCGCGTATGCGCAGATACGCAATTTTTAGCAAGGGTTTTAAAGCAAAAAATCACTTAATTTTAATTTTCAAACGGACAAAATGAATAAACAGGATGATTAAGGAGCCTACCTGAAGTTTCGCTGAATTCCGACGGTCGGTTGTTCCTGATTTGACGAAAGGAGTTTTTTAGCTCCAGAGCACTTTTTCCAAATCAGCTATGCAATAATGAACCAAATGAGAGGTAATTTGTCTATTTATGGCTAAAAAGTTGAAAATTTTCGCAAAAATTCCTTATGCTCATTTTTTCGATCTATCTTATGTTGTATAACTCGATTGCTTGGAAGTGCCCAGTTTGGTATGTTTTCAGGTACATTTTGACGATTTTGAGATTTTTCCCGGTTTTTGATCCATGATTTCCGGCTCGTCACGGCAGGTATATGATCTTTACTGGCATATAGGTTAGGGAATCACTTTCCGTTGCATCTTGCATACTAGCCTCCATACTGATCACTTGCCTTAGGGTCGATCCCATCAGGTCATGAGTATTATACCCATTTCACTCGCCGATTATTTAATCATGACTTGATGGTAGAGCCTTCCTTTACATGGGCTTCCTAGTTAGTTCCTCGCTATCACTTGTTGCCCATGTTGCGTTTTATGTAGGCTTGGGAGTCCTCTTTAGTCCCGCCATGACTTATGTGTTGAAGCTTCATTCTTCTTCTTCCTCACTATCATTTTTCTGGCTATTACCCTAGAGGCTCCCTGGTGTTGTTGAGTTGTATTACTGCATTGCATATTGGCTACTTGCTTATCCTGGCCTTTAGCCGGCTTCATTTGGACTCGATGTTTAAGCCAACTTTTGACCTTGACTATCTGTACAAGTTAACCATTGCATGCACTTTAGCTATCACGACTTGACACCCTTTTACCCATGGATGGAACATTCCTCTGAGTATCGCTTACCAGTTTCCGCCACCTTGCATTGAGCATAGGATCGTTCCAATCCTAGGAACTAGTGCATCTGTTTCTTGATACTCATTCTATCCATTGTACCATAGCATTCTTTTATTCTTTTTCAGGCTTATTATATGAAAAAGAAAAAAAAATCAAATATAACAAAAAGAGCGGGAACGGGATGTATCTTCGTTGTTTTGATGGCAGTACAGAGTCAGTTTGTCGCCCTTGAACAAAGCACATATACTTATATATATTTCCTTCATTTGGGATGGTTCTAGTTTTTGACCTAGGTTCAGCCTTTACCATGTTTCACTTGTCAGTTCTCCCCCGGTTGGTTATCTCTTCCAATCATATGGAGAGTTTGTTTTGCCTCCTGCAAGACAGACTTATACAGTGTCACTTTTTACTGCCATGGTCATCACAGAGTCGTGCTTTTGTTCAAGGGAAGTCTAGCCTGAGTGGGCCATTCTGCGTTGTCTCTTGACTCATTATTCAGTCGGCCTTCCCGGTCTTGTCAGTATCATGTTCTATCACATCAGATGTTTTGATCTTCTGCTCGTGCTGGTTTGAGAAGGTCCTCATTGACTTCTTGCCGGCGGGTTTGTCTCTTATCGACTACGACACATTGCTCTGAGAGCAAACCTAGAGCCGCACCCTGGGCCTATTTTCATCATTGATAGGTGACCTTGTGCTCAGCATTTGATCATCATCATGGGTCTTTGACTGAGTGGTTTCCCTTGTGTTCGACGTCAGCACACATTATCACACTTGGGATTCGTGCAGTACCTTGATTTCCATTTGACCCCATCGGTGGATTTCTCGCCTCTGTGTCAGCTTTCATTATTGGTTGGTTCAGAGGGTTTCTTCCGTGCACTAGCTTCATCTTGTGCATGTCGGAAACGTACTTCGGTTTTGGTTCCATCACTCTACTTCGTCCGATTCCTTCCAAATCTTGGCCTGCGGGTTACACTCGCGCTGGACTGATGTGGGATGCCTTAATGCTTTCCTTCCAGCAGATCTTTTCCCATCGACTTCGACTCATTGCTCTGGGAATAAGGTCTAGAGTCTTTTTGTCAGTACCTTAGGGTTTGCAGTCATCAGTGGCAGACTCTTCGCTATCGACAGTGGGGATTCATCATTGCCTCCCGATTGGTAGTTTGACCCTATCGGTGGATTTCTCGCCTCTGTGTCAGCTTTCATTATTGGTTGGTTCAGAGGGTTTCTTCCGTGCACTAGCTTCATCTTGTGCATGTCGGAAACGTACTTCGGTTTTGGTTCCATCACTCTACTTCGTCCGATTCCTTCCAAATCTTGCCCTGCGGGTTACACTCGCGCTGGACTGATGTGGGATGCCTTAATGCCTTCCTTCCAGCAGATCTTTTCCCATCGACTCTGACTCATTGCTCTAGGAATAAGGTCTAGAGTCTTTTTGTCAGTACCTTAGGGTTTGCAGTCATTAGTGGCAGACTCTTCGCTATCGACAGTGGGGATTCATCATTGCCTCCTGATTGGTAGATTCTTTCAAGTGTTCAACTTCAACTCATTCATTCGCACTTGTCAGATTGTACTGGGGCACCTTGACACTCATTATCATTATCGGTGGGTTGTCTCGCGTTGGTTAATGGGATACATCATTGCCCGGTAATCCAACGATTTCTCACATGGTCGACTTCAGCTCATTTATTCCCATTGTGTAGAATTGTGCCATAGTGATCGGTGAAGACCTTGGGTTGCATCAGCATGTTTCGGTTCACTTTTGACAGTCCTTTCAGTATCTGCCAGTGATGCCTTCCACCCTTATATGTTGCAGTTTAGCACAGCAGCATCTTATATGTTGGCTCCCGAGTTGCGTGATTGTACCGTTTGATCCACCTCTTATGATCCGGTACTTGGAGATTCAGTTACTTATTTGATCAGACATCCAGTTGCACCATCTTTGATCAGCTTTCTATATGTGATACTTAGACATTGATTCAGACTTGTATTTCCGGGCCATGCTCAGATGATTCATTGTGTACTTTCAGTTCAGCTATACTTGTATACATGTTGGATCTATTTCAGTACTTTCCATATGATGTATTTTTGACTAAGCATGGGTATGCCCGCCTCAGCATGAGTTGACTCTCTGGTTTCTTTCATTGGTTTTTGGCAGGCTGAAATCTGGTGAAGTCCTCTCTTGTCCTTGTGAAGTTCTTTCTATGTGCATAATACATTTCGGCCATCATGTACCCCTTCTGACCTCATATATTAGGGGGCATTTGTTATAGCATCATTTCTCACTTTGACATGATTCATGATTGCTTCATGGTTTTTGGGCACCCATTCCTACAGACTTGGACAAATTCACTTAAAAACAGTGTAAAATCCCCCATACGCGACTATGCCCGTGTTTTTCCGCGTGTATACGCGAGTCCAGCTAGACTTTTCCGCGTATGCCATTAAAATGATTAAAAATATATATAAAAAATCCCTAATTTCGCGTTGGGTTGATGGTTACTCGGGTAGTTCAACCACCCCAGCCCGTGGCCAACTGTTTCCAACTGCTGAAACTACTTGGAGGGACTATAAAAAGCCCTCATGTGTATGGCCTAAGGGAGAGAGAGAATTATTGATATTATACTCTGTTGGTATTCCCTATCCAAGTCTGATTCCCCATGCCTCCTGCACTTTCCCAGTTCATTATAAGAAACCCTTGTTTCCTTGAGATGCTCATCCCCTTATATGACATCTCGTATGCACCAGTTTGGAAGGAGTCTTAGCGAGGCAAGGGCTGGACGGATCCGGACGACGGTCTGCGAAGGTCGTGGAAGGATCAGGTGATCTCTCCACTCGTTACTTTTGTACATGCTATTTATAATACAGAAGTACCATGCTGTTCCCGAAATAAACCTGTTAGTGTATGCTTATATGTATGAGAATATTTGTTATACAAGCATTCATTATGATTTATTTAATGTTTTATATGAATCTCACTAACATTTAGAGTAGATATATGTTGTACAACCAGTCCTTTGTGCTTGTTTCTTCTTGTATTTCAGGTTAAGAAGGAAGGACGGTTGTTGGGGGTTTGAACCCTGCGGGATCTTCTTCAACCGTAGGACCTACGGGTAACCTTCTCATTCTGCTCTATTTAGTTTTTCTGAACGTGCATGGTTGTGTGAGTCTCTGTTAAGTAGCATGCCCCTGCTCTGTGGAGGTTGTAACCCAACGAACCTCTAGGGTGATAATTCCCGAGGGAAACCCTAAGGGAGAATTTTTTTACAAAATGAGAGGGTTTAAGTCTTTGACATTCACTCTCTTATAATCCATCATATACCCACACCATTCACAAGTTTAAGGGCAATTGCAAGGTGAGTCAAACTTACTCGGAGCAAAATTGACGAAACCAATACAAAAATCTGGAAGCAATGGAAAAAATTTGAGTTTCAGCTCTACGCGCCGCGCGCCAACCCAACGTGCCGCGCGTCCTCCAATGCGTTGCGCCAGTGTAATTTTACACTGAAATTTTTTTCTCTACGCGTCACGCGTCCTCCAATGCGCTGCGCGCTGATCCAACACACAATTTGGCTTCAAAACTCATTTTTTTCACTTCCTTGATGTGTCTTGGCTTTTGCTGATGTCTTTGGTGTGCATATGGAGTATTGAAACATTATAATTATATATGTACAAAATAATTTGAATTTCCACTCATAAAAACTCACTTTTATAATGTTTCCATTGGCACTTCCTTTTCAAGCTCTGCTTTGGCTCCTTTTTGCTTCCACTGTGATTTTTTTTGGCTAAATGATGAATTTTTTGTCAATCTGTTGCAGGATTGCTGGAACTACTGAAGATGGTAAGGTGACAGGGCTACCTTTGAAGCTATTTACATATGAAGAAATTTGAAAATTACATTGGGTTTGCATAAAGATGAACTACACTATATTTCTTCAAAATCATGATCAAGCATATGATGATGAAATGATTTGTTGTGAAAACTAATGTCAAACCTCCCTCATGCGCCTGCTGACTGTTATTGGACATTTGAAGACTAAATTGACAAAACCCTAGACCTAATATGACCTAGAAACCCTAAAATGACTCTTTGCGACCAAGACCCATCATATTTGTAAATAATTTGTAAAAATGGACTACGATGAACTTTGATCAGTCTTTGATTAGACACAAACCGGCGGTACAAACATGAAACGGTGAAGAAACCCTTAAATCGGATTATGGCATGCCTAGCAGAATGCTGGCCCAGGTGAATCAAGCGAGACACCTAAAAATGAAATGCAAAGAAATGATCTCTCCGGAGGGATGACCGGACCGACTCTAACGAATTCCATATGGTTATCCAATCTTCCATTCTCCCTACCAGTGCCTTCACTATGCTTTCCGATATTCGTCTTTACCATAGCATACGACACATCGATAATAAAATGTACATCCTCACTCCCTCTCAACCAAGGAGGAAATCCTTACTCCCTCTCAAATAGGGAGAAACAACCACAAGCCTAAGCTTGTCTCAAAAATACTCCTCAAAGCATCATTTGTGTGTTCTTCTATGGAGATTTGTTGTAGTTTTTGGGATCTTATCTGCTTCATATCGTAACGAGTTGTGACCTCTTGTACCTTTGTCCATATTCAAGTAGCATAAACATGTCAACAAGTATTTTTTCAAACATCGTATGAAGCCAAAATTCTCAATCATTGATCACACAAGTCTTCACATATTCTTTCTTCATGATATGGTTCTACTTTCATGCCTTTTCAAGAAATTACACTAGAAAATTTGGCCCAATTTCCGACGGCCACTTCGTCGCTATTTCGACACATAGTCGTCGCAAGAGCGACAGTTCGAGGCCGGACAAAACGTGGTTAGCCATTACGTCGCAATTCCGACACTTTGCCAAAGTGTCACAATACCAACACTTTTTCCAATGTTTCCAAACAACCGTTGCTCTTCCGACGTTTTCCATATCATCACTCTTTCGACGTTTTACAAGCCGTCCCTCTTCTGACGTCCTCCCAACCGTTTCTCTTCTGACGTTTGTAAACTATCGCAATTCCGATGATATGTGGCCCAAATTTTTGAACGTTTCTCTTCCAACGCTTTTGTAACATCGCTAATCAAACAAAAAGGCAAAGGTATTTAAAAAAGAAAACGTCACTCTTCCGACATGTTAGGCTTCAGTCTTCTGATGACCAGGTAAAAATATTTTAAAACGAAACATCGCTCTTGCAATGTGTATGGCGTTGGGCTTCCGAAGAAAGAGTAAAAATAGTAAAAAAATGAAACATCGCACTTCTGACGTGTATGTCGTCGGTCTTCCAATGTTTGGGTAAAAATATTTAAAAAAAAACGTATCGTTGGTCTTCCGACGCAAGGCTAAAATATTTTTTTTAAAATAAAACAATCGTGTAACATATATAAACTTCATAGAGAACTATAGATGCCAAAGCGATGCCAATTCGGCCAAACTTTTGAAGGAAGCCAATTCTAAAATGAAGGACCTTATGGAATATATATGAAATTAATGATATCAGTGAATATTTGGAGGATGGATGCAGAGGTGTCTAATTATTTTCACTCGCTCTGATTTGTTTACTCTAGTTACTATATTTATATGAAATTACATAGTTACGCTGTGAATAATAACTCATATGCCAAAGCAATTCCAACCCATCGTGTCATAGGAACGAGTGAAAACTTTTCATACTATATTATTCACTTTAATGGTGCCAACCAAATACAACAAGCATTAAATTCCTCGTGTCTCCATAAAGGCATACAAATGATTGGGTGTGCATACCAAAAGAACAGAGTACCAGCTATGTGAATCATCATACCAGAGAGAGAGCACTATATAAATTCAATGTTCCATGGTGTAATGATCAGATTATAGTTAGTCTTGGATTTCATTACTGAGAGTGATATAACATGTCATCCTACTGAGATCACTGAGCCATTGTTATCTATTATCTAACTGTGATTTACTATGTGAAGTTATCATATAAAAATTATTATCATCACGCAAATGCGAGCCAAAAAAATTTACAGCATGCCACTGTTATATAGGATGAAGATCCAAAACACATCGCGCCTTTGCAATGTCATCAAACAATGCAACAAATATTGAAATTGTATACAAATTTAACACCCTGTAGTGAGATTCATCTAAGCGATCCTCACATGAGCTAATTAAATAGTAGAGTGAGCTTCTGTTGAACCACACAGAGGTATGTTCGATCCCTAAGGCATCATAGAAAATAAGATCCAAGGTTTGTATAAGCCACAATCCATGCAAAACATGTTCTTCGAGCCTTTATTAACCATTGCAAGCTTCGACAAATTATATGCGAGATTTTTAACATAAGAACGAGCCATTGTAATCTACAGGTGCGAGTGTCACTTTAGATATATACATATAATCCATAGAGAATTGAAGCGATATATTCTTCATATGCGAGTTTCTATTAAGCCACAGAGACAGATTTGAAACATTGTGATGTCACATAATATATTCATATTAACTACTCAGAAGAGCAGTCGATCCATAGGAATAAACCTTTGCCTCACAATAGAGATCATGGTTTTACACTTATATGCCCAGACTCTTGAATAGAGATCATGGTTTTTACACAAGAATAAACCTTCGCATCACAATAGAGATCATGGTTTTACACTAAAATATTTAAAAAAAAATAAAACAATCGTGTTAGTAACATATATAAACTTCACATAGAACTATAGATGCCAAAGCAATGCCAATTCGGCCAGACTTTTGAAGGAAGCCAATTCTAAAACAAAGGACCTTATGGAATATATATGAAATTAATGATATCATTGAATATTTGGAAAAATATGTAGGAAGCTAGGATGAAAAATCTTGGACACTTAGGAATGGCATCTTATATTCACATCAAGTCTTAAGTTTCCATTAAAAGAAGCATTATGATACAGAATAATTTCAGGAGATTTGGCTAGATGTACACAATTTTCTAGTGGAATTAGGGTTGAGGATGATGGAGGCTTTACCAGATCAGTTGGTGTGGGAAGTACTAGATCGAATTAAAGAAACACCAGACAGAATTCTATGCAATTTTTTATATCAAATCAAGAAAGACCAGAGGGACTATTTAAGGGTGGGGTGTGGTTTAAGCCTAGCAATTGAAGCCTTATCAATGCTCTGTATGTAGTTCCCTAACTTAGTGAGAGTGGAGATAGTGTATTCTGGATGGATTTGAAAGCTAGGTAAGTAGTTGGATAATGAAGGGCTTAGAATTCTGTCACAACATTTCCCTAACCTCACTGATCTCACTCTTAGATTTTTCAAATTTATTACAAATGGAGGTCTAGGGTATCCAGGTTCCTGCACTGGGCTTAAGGCCTTGAGGCTGAATTTCACTCCAGGAATAATAGGTTGTGGAATAATTTCTGTGGTTGTAGGTTGCAAAAAACTGTCAACAGTTCACCTGACTAGGTGCCTCAATGTAAGCAGTGTAGAATGGCTAGAGTATCTAGGTTGGCTTGAGAGTTTGGAAGATCTGTCTATCAAAAATTGTCGGGCTATTGGAGAAGGTGATCTAGCAAAGTTGGGGGACGGTTGGAGGAACCTGAAAAGGCTTCAGTTCGAGGTTGATGCAAATTATAGGTACATGAAAGTATATGGAAGCTTAGCTATCGAAATATGGCAGAAAAAATGGGTAGCATGTGAGGCTCTGGAAGATTTGAGTGTTGTTAATTGCCTCATCAGCCCAGGTAGAGGACTTGCTTGTGTTCTTAGGAAATGTCAAGCTTTTCAAAATCTTCATCTTGATATGTGTGTTGGGGTAATAGATAATGATTTGATAAGCCTTGCCCAGAAATGCCCCAAGCTGAAAACCTTCTCATTATGATTTCGTTTAGATTTTTATGTTCCTATCATAATGAGCAATCCACTATGGTTGACAGATGAGAGCTTGAAAGTCATTTCTCAGAATTTCTCTAAATTGGAATTAGTTTCAATATCATATTCAAATGGAGACCTCCCTTCCTCATCTTCCTTTAGTCTTGCTAGCATAATTTCATTAATTGAAGCATGCCCTATCTAGGTTTTACTTCTTGACCATGTTTATTCATTCAATGACAGTGGCATGGAGGCTCTCTGTGCAGCTCACTCTCTAGAGATCCTTGAACTTATACAATGCCAGGAGGTCACTAATGAAGGGCTGCAACTGATGAAGCACTTTCCATGCTTGAGTGTCATGCGACTTTGTAGGTGCTTGGGTTTGACTGATATTGGACTCAAGCCTCTAGTAGGTTCTCATAAATTGCAAAAGTTAAAGGTGGAATATTTCCCTCAAATCTCAGAGAAAGGCACTCAAGGTGCTGCAAAGGTTGTCTCCTACAAGCAAGATCTCTCATGGATTTACTGATGGATGGTTGAATTTCATTTTCTAAATCGTATAATAGTCCATCCATGGATATCATTTGAAGTAATCATTTATTATTAACAGACATTTTATCAATTAGAAGGATAAATTTTAAGAAAGCAGGATAATTCTAGCTGTAGTGCTATATGTATTACGAACAAATCTTTGTCTCAAATTTTCTTCCTAACAGAATATGCTTAGAGTGGCCTTTCACATAGATGTACAATGTACATGCAAGGCTATCTGGTGGTTAGCTCTTATCCATATGCTGGACTATTTGAGCATTTCAAGAGATCAGCCTTCCTTGATTTGTATATTTTCTATGTTTGATTTCAGGTTCATAATGTAAATACCCTTCCCGTTGAAAAAAAAAAGAGAATATTTGGAGGATGGATGCGGAGAGCTCTAGATGCAGAGGTGTCTGATTATTCGCACCCACTCTGATTTGTTTACTCTGGTTACTATATTCATATGAAATTACACAGTTACGCTGTGAATAATAACTCAGATGCCAAAGCGATTCCAACCCATCATGTCACAGGAACGAGTGCAAACTTTGCATATTATATTAGTCACTATAATGGTGCCAACCAAATACAACGAGCATTAAATTCCTAGTGTCTCCACAAAGGCATACAAATGATTGGGTGTGCATACCAAACCCACAAAGCACCAGCTATGTGAATCATCATACCAAAGAGCGAGCACTATATAAATTCAATGTTCCATGCTGTAATGATCAGATTATAGTTAGTCTTGGAATGCATTACTAAGAGTGATATGGCGTGTCATCCAACTGAGATCACCGAGCCATTGCTATCTATTATATAATTGTGATTTACTGTGTGAAGTTATCATATACAAATTATTATCATCACGCAAATGCGAGCCAGAAAAATTTACAGCATGCCATGTTATATAGGATGAAGATCCAAAACACATTGAGCCTTTGCAATATCATCAAATAATGCAATAGATATTGAAATTGTATACAACTTTATCACCCTGCAGTGAGAGGCATCTAAGCGATCCTCACGTGAGCTAAATAGTAGAGTGAGCTTTTGTTGAACCACACAGAGGTATGTTTGATCTCTGAGGCATCACAGAAATTAGGATCCAAGGTTTGTATAAGCCACAATCCATACAAAACATGTTCATCGAGCCTTTGATTACAGTGGGCCCAAAACTCACCCTCTAAATAATAACTAGAACCTTTTATGCTACTGAAACTTTTGTATCTTGAGACATCACTGCCCATTTTTACTGCCCCTCCAATACAAAGTAGCAGATTGAGAGCCATGAGAGCAGGAAGCAAGAAATGTTCAAATAACCCTTCTATGTTGGTTCAACTTTACCACTATATACCCGAGTTGTTACGATGCAATGGAAACACACAATATGGCAGTAAAAATCCCAAGATGCAGCTAGATCGAGGTCAAGAATAGAGACCATTAATTTGTTGTTGGAGACAGATCACAAAAAAAATCAGAGCGAATATATTCAATGGTGGATTTATTGGCTGGGAAGATGGAAGATTCAGGGTATATGCCAAATCTAGTAAACAACACATACTGAAGCTAAACCCTAAACACTAATGCATATGACTAGAGCAATATGTTAATGGTATAACTCATGAAACCATAAAAACTAGAGAAAATAGAACATGAGTCTTCAAAAATTTAATTGGTCTGCTTTGATTCGAGATATAATCAATAGATTTCAATGGAAAAGAAAGAATATGTAAATTATTGTATCGACATGTTGAAAAATAGAACTAAAATACAAAAGCAACCGCAAATAAAGAGCGAAATTCACAGATTGACCTGTGATGGAGCCGATTACGGTTGGAATTCCTTCTAAATTGTGGAGAGAACAGACCTGCAACAGGCACTTGGGATCAATTTCTTTACTTACCACATCTTTCCTCCAAACTTAGGACAGTATGGCCGCATCCTTCCTCCAAACCTGCAATAGTATGGCTACATCCTTCCTCAAAACTGACTGCAATATGGCCTCATCCTCCCTCCTTCCCTGGACAAACCATGCAACCGAAGGGAAATGAAAGAGGGAAAATAAAAATATCAATCGGAGGGAAATGAAAGAGGGAAATTAAAACTTTTGATATTTGAAATTTTTTGACATTTTGAAATGAAATACGTGTGTTTTTTAAGGCCACTCAAATTCCATTAAATAAAATGTGTGAGAATTTTCTTGGGGTTAATAAGGGGTTTGGGTAAATAAGTGGTATTGTTGATTATAAATAATTATTAATGAGATTAGATCTAAGACATTTATTTAAATTATTAATTATATAAAATTGTTGAATTTTTATTTCATAAACTAGGGATTTTGGTTGATTTTTTAATCTAATTATGTGATATTAAAGATGAATTATGGTAACTTAAAAATAATTTTTATGTGGTTAAAAGGGAAGTAGTAATGTTATGGTATGAATGATTATTTTCAATGAAATTTTTGGTTTAGTAAGGAAAACTCATCTATGGACATTTTCCATGATTTTTAAGACGGAGTCAATATATGAAAGGTGATACTTAAAGGGCTCCCACATGCTTTAGAAATTTTATATCTATTGGTTTATAAACATTAAAGGTGGAAAAATATCCTAAGCTTTAGAGCTAAGTTTGTTCCAACTTAGCTATATCTTGAACAACAAATTGTTGTTGACGTCAAGGATATGATAGAAATCTGGGGGGTTGTAGGGTAGTCTTGTCATGAAATAAATGTAATGTAGTTACTAGGTAGGTAGGGGGAACCATTTTGGTCGAACTTGGCCATAAATGGGACATCTATCCATGCATAGTTTTTTAAGAAAATACACCTAGTGGATTATCATTGTACTAGAATCACTTTAGGATCTAGGCTACCGTGTACACACTAAGGTCAGAGGGTAGTCTTGTCATGAAATAAATGTAATGTAGTTACTAGGTAGGTAGTGGGAACCATTTTGGTGGAACTTGGCCATAAATGGGACATCTATCCATGCATAGTTTTTTAAGAAAAAATACACCTAGTGGATTATCATTGTACGGGAATCACTTTAGGATCTAGGCTACTATGCACACACTAACTAAAGGGATATTAGTGAAACCCACAAAATTATTATAGGTGCTTTTATATAAATAGGTGTTCTTGTGTTCTCATTGGTTAGTTATGGGAAAATGACAATAAATTAAGAGAAGTTATAGGTGCTTTTATAGAAATAGGTGTTCTTGTGCTCTCATTGGTTAGGTATGGGAAAATGACAATAAAGTAAGAGAAGGATTTGACTACTGGACAATTAGAGGAATGATTCCACACAAAACCAAGCGTGGTGCTATAGCACTTTCTAGGATAAGGGCTTTTGAAGGGGTTCCCCCACCATATGACCGGAAGAAGAGAATGGTCATTCCAGATGCTCTGAAAGTGTTGAGGCTTCAGCCAGGTCACAAGTATTGTCTGCTAGGAAGGCTTTCCAAAGAAGTTGGCTGGCATCACTATGACACAATTATGGAATTAGAAGGGAAGAGAAAGGCAAAGGCTCATGTATCATATGAGAGAAGGAAGAAATTCGGAAAATTGAGATCAAAAGAAGTGGAGTTAGTCGAAAAGCATCTTGCCCCAGAGATGGATAAGATAAAACTTGACAACATATTGGTCAATTTCCTTGACCCTTTATTGGTTATTCAGAAGGAGTAACCCCAAAGATGGAGCTCTTAGCTTCAATAAAGTATTAGATAAGCTGCATGTTGTGCTCAATGAAGCAATCAATTTTGAAACAGCCACCCTCAAACGAAACGACCTGACTCGACCCGAACGCATTTGGGTGGGCACCCTCACATGGTGCCCCCAACCGAACAAAGGCACAGGGGAGAAAAAAGCAAACAGGCCACACGAACGTGCACAAGGCACCCATGCAGTCACAACTTACCAAATTTGATACGGTCGCCCTCAACCGAAACGACCTGAACCGAACGCGTTTGGGCGAGTGCCCTCAACCGAAACGACCCAACCCAAACACGTTTGGTCGGGCGCCCTCAACCAAAACGACCCTACCCGAACGCACCCGACCTGAACGCGCCCGGCCCAAACGCGCCCGGTCGGGCGACCTCACACGGCGCGACACGACGAATGATGCCACAGGGGAGCAAACGGCAAATGGGCGACCTGAACGTGCACAAGGAACCCGTGCAGTCACAACTTAGAAAAACTGATATGGGTGCCCTCGAACGAAACGGCCCGACCCAAACACGCCTAGTCGGGAAACCTCACACGATGCAACACGAGGTGCCCGAAAAAATGATGCCACAAGGGAGAAAATGGAAATAGGGCCACCCGAATGTGCACAAGGCATCGAGGCGGTCACAACTTAGCAAAACTGATACGGCCGCCCTCGAACGAAACGGCCCGACCTGAACGTGCTTGGTTAGGCGCCCTCACACAGTGCGACACGACGCTCCCGACCGAACGATGCCACAAGGGAACAAACGGCAAACGGGCTACCCGAACGTGCACAAGGCACCTGGGCGGTCACAACATAGCAAAACTAATATGGGCGCCCTCGAATGAAATGACCCGACCTGAATGCCCCCGGTCGGGCGACCTCGCACGACGCAACACGGTGCGCCCGATCGAACGATGCCACAAGGGAGAAAATGGAAAACAGGCTGCTCGAACGTGCACAAGGCACCCGAGCGGTCACAACTTAGTAAAATTGAAACGGGCGCCCTCGAATGAAACGACGCGACCGAACGAAGGCACAAGTGGGAAAACGACAAACAGGCCGCACGGATGTGCACAAGGCACCCATGCGATCACAACTTAACAATTTTGATACGACCGCCCTTAAACGAAACTACCCGACCCGAACGCGTTTGGGCTAGCGCCTTCACACGGCTCGACACGACATGCACGACTGAACGAAGGCACAAGGGAGCAACAGGAAAACGGGTCGCACGAACGTGCACAGGGCACCTGTGCGGTCACAACTTAGCATATTTGATATGAGTACTGCCCTCAACCGAAACGACCAGATCCAAACACGTTTGGGCCGGCGGGCGCCCTCAACTGAGACGACCCGACCCGAACGAGTTTGGGCAGGCACCCTCAACCGAAACGACCCGAACAGAATGGGTTTGGGTAGGCGCCCTTAAACGAAATGGCAAATGGGATGCACGAACGTGCATAAGGCACCCATGCAGTCACAACTTAGCAAATGGGTTAGGGTAGGGGGTTAAATGGGTTAGGGTTTTAGGGGGTTAAATGGGTTAGGGTTGGGAAATAGGGTTTAAGGGGTTAGGGATTAAGGGTTTAGAGGTTTAGGGTTTAAGGGGTTAAATGGGTTAGGGGTTTAGGGGTTTAAGGGGTTAAATGGGCTAGGGGTTAAGGGTTTAAGGGTTAGTGGTTAAGGGTTTAGAGGTTTAGGGTTTAGGGGTTAAATGGGTTAGGGGTTTAGAGGTTTATGGTTTAGGGGGTTAAATGGGTTAGGGGTTGGGAATTAGGGTTTAATGGGTTAGGGGTTAAGGGGTTATAGGTTTAGGGTTTAGGGGGTTAAATGGGTTAGGGGTTAAGGGTTAGGGGATTAGCAAAGCTAAGGATTTTAGGGGTTAGAAGTTATGGGCTAATGGGGTTATGTTTTAAGGGGTTAGATGGGATAGGGGCTCGTAATTATGGTTTAAGGGGTTGGCTGCTAAGGGTATAATGGTTTAGGTTTAACGTGTTAGGGGTTAAGGGGTTATAGGTTTAGGCTGGTTTAGGGGGTTAAATGGGTTAGGGGTTTAGGGGGTTAGGGGATTTAGAAGTTAAGGATTTTAGGGGTTAGAAGTTAGGGGCTAATGGGGTTAGGTTTTAGGGGGTTAGATGGGTTACGGTCAGGAATTAGGGTTTAAGGGGTTATGGTTAAGGGTTTAATGGTTTAGGGTTTAAGGGGTTAGGGGTTAAGGGTTTATAGGTTTAGGGTTTAGGGGGTTAAATGGGTTAGGGGTTTACTAGGGGTTTAGGGGGTTAAATGGGTTAGGGGTTAGGGGTTAAGGGTTTAGAGGTTTATGGTTTAGGGGTTAAATGGGTCAGGGGTTTAGAGGTTTAGGGGGTTAAATGGGTTAGGGGTTGGGAATTTGTGTTTAAGGGGTTAGGGGTTAATATGATAGTTTCATTGGTCTCTGTTTGTGCACAATAGTTGCTTATTCTTTGCGTCTCAATGTAACAATTTTGTAAGTATTGTTGCTTGTTGCCATGTCTTCTTTATTTATTAATTTATAGTATTTGTTAGCCATTGCTTTACATTTATTGATGAAAATTTCTATTGAAATCAAACCAAATGTATGTTCAATCTCTAGTTTCAAACTCAGCCACAGCGTTGTCACACAATTTCAGTCCGGAGAATGGCCATCTGATGAAGCCTTAATAACCAGACTGCACCTCATGACTACTCCAGAAAATCTTAAGTTCGAGTGTCCCACATTTATGAGAAATTTGGCTCTAATTATACTCTTGCTCCACCTGACTGTGTCCTGGAAATACCCTTGTTTATTGCAAAAACATCCTAATGTTGTCGACCTTGTCCCTTAACAGACCAAGGAAACATATGTGACTGAGAGGAATGGAAAGCACTACAAATTTGAAGAGAGTACAAAAGACTAAGATGGTTTAAAGGATAAGCTTGAAGAATGTAGCAGTGTTGAAACAACTAAAAGTTGTCCCAAACAAATAGTTGATAATGCGAAACCTTCTTTTGTACCAGTCAAGCAAGAATACATTCATGTGAGAGCAAGAAGAGGCCAAGCGACTGATAGGCATAGCCTGGAAGATAGGGTATGGTTCCCTCTTTTTGATGAAATATTTTATCTACATTTTGTCTATCGAAGATTAACCATTTTAACCTTGCCAACAACGTGGAAAAGGGGAGTCACAAGGGAGAGATGGAGATAAACTGAAGGAGAGGAGAGAGAAGGAATGGAGAGAGAGAGAGGGAGATGAGTGAGAGAGGTAGATCAAAAGGGTAAGAAAGGGATATAGTGATAAAAATATGGAAGGGGGGTAGAAAGAAGGATAGAGGGAGGGATATAGTGAGAGGATTGGAGGGTAGAGAGAGAGAGAGAGAGAGGGAGATTGGGGAAGAGAGAGGGAAGCCCGAACATGTTTCCTTGGGTAGCCTCATGACACGACACACCTGACCAGATGTGCACAAGGAACCCAAAACTACACAACGCACCCGGGCGGTCACAACTTAACAAAAATGATACGGGCACCCTCGAATGAAACGGCCTGACTCGAACGCGCCCGGTCAGGCGAACTCAAACGACGAGACTCAACGCACCTGACCGAATGATGCCACAAGGGAGAAAATGAAAAACAGGTCACCCGAATGTGCACAAGGCACCTGGGCAGTCACAACTTAGCAAAACTGATACAGGTGCCCTCGAACGAAACGGCCCAACCCAACCCGAACACGCTCGGTCGAGCGACCTCACACGACGCGACACGACGCGCCTAACCGAATTATGCCATAAGGGAGAAAATGGAAAACGGGCTGCCCGAACGTGCACAGGGGACCCAGGCGGTCACAACTTAGAAAAACTGATATGGGCGCCCTCGAACAAAACGACCCAACCCGAACGCACCCGATTGCGCGACCTCACATAGGGCGACATGGCGCACCTGAACGAACGATGCCACAAGCGAGAAAATGGCAAACAGGCCACCCGAATGTTCACAAGACACCTAGGCGGTCATAACTTAGCAAAACTGAAACAGGCCCCCTAGAACGAAACAACTTGACCCGACCTGAACGCGCTCAGTCGGGCGACACGACACGCTCGAACAAACAATGCCAGAAGGGGGAAAACAGAAAATGGGCCATCCAAATGTGCACAAGGCACCTAGGCGGTCACAACTTAGCAAAACTGATATGGGCGCCCTCGAACAAAATGGCCCGACCCGACCCGAACGCGCCTGGTCGGGCGACATCACATAGCGTGACACAGCGAGCCCTACTGAACGATGCCACAAGGGAGAAAATGGAAAACGGGCCGCCCGAACATGCACAAGGCACTCGGGCAGTCACAACTTAGAAAAACTGATATGGGCGTTGTCAAACGAAACAACCTAACTTGACCCGAACGCGCTCGGTCGGGCGACCTCACACGGCGCGAGACGATGCGCCTGAAAGAATGATGCCACAAGGGAGAAAATGGCAAACAAGCCACCCGAACATGCACAAGGCCCCCGGGTGGTCACAACTTAGAAAAATTGATATGGGCGCCATCGAACAAAATGGCCCAACTCGAACGCGTCCGGTCGGGCGACCTCACACGGCGCGACATGGCGCACCCGAATAAACGTTTCCACAAGGGATAAAATGGAAAACAGGCCACCTGAATGTGCACAAGACACCCGGGTAGTCACAACTTAGCAAAATTGATACGGGCGCCCTCGAACGAAACGGCCCAACCTGACCTGAATGCACCCGGTTGGGTGACCTCACACAACGCGACACGGCGCGCCCGAACGAACGATGCCACAAGGGATAAAATGGAAAATGGGCCACCTGAATGTGCACAAGGCACTCAGGTGGTCACAACTTAGGAAAACTGATACGGGCGCCCTCGAACGAAATAGCCCGATCCAACTCGAACACGCCCGGTCGGGTGACCTCACACAACACGACACGGCGCGCCCGACCGAATGATTCCACAAGAGAGAAAATGGAAAACGGGCCGCCCAAACGTGCACAAGGAACCTGGGCGGTCACAAATTAGAAAACTGATACAGGTTCCCTCGAACGAAACTGCCCGACCCGAATGCGCCCAATCGGGCAACCTCACATGGTGCAACACGACGCGCCTGAATGAACGATGCCAAAAGGGAGAAAATGGAAAATGGGCCACCCGAACGTGCACAAGGCACCCAGGTGGTCACAACTTAGCAAAACTAATACGAGCGCCCTCTAACGAAACGGCCCGACACGACCCAAACGCACCCGGTCAGTCGACCTCACACGGCACGCCCGAATGAACGATGCCACAAGGGAGAAAATAGCAAATGGGCCACTCGAACATGCACAAGGAACTCGAGCAGTCACAACTTAGCAAAACTGATACGAGCGCCCTCGAACAAAATGGCCTGACCCGACTCGAACGCTCCCAGTCGGGTGATCTCACACGACGCGACACAACGCGCCCGAACGAATGATACCACAAGGGAGAAAATGGAAAATGGGCCACCCAAATGTGCACAAGGCACCCAGGCAGTCACAACTTAGCAAAAATGATACTGGCGCCCTCGAATGAAATGGCCCGACCCGAACACACCCGGTCGAGCGACCTCACACGGCGCGACATGGCGCGCCCAAACGAACGATGCTACAAGGGAAAAAATAGCAAATAGGCCACCTGAACGTGCACAAGACACCTAGGCAATCACAACTTAGCAAAACTGATACGGGCACCCTCGAACGAAACGGCCCGACCCGACCCGAACGCGCCCGATTGGGTGACCTCATATGACGCAACACGATGTGCCCGAACAAATGATGCCACATGGGAGCAAACGGAAAATGGGCCACTCGAACATGCACAAGGCACCTAAGAAATCACAACTTAGCAAAACTGATACAGGCACCCTCGAACGAAACGACCCGACCCAACTCGAATGCACCCGGTTGAGCGAACTCACATGGTGCGACACGGGGCGCCTGACTGAACAATGCCACAAGGGAGAAAATGGAAAATGGGCCACCCAAACATGCACAAGGCACCTGGGTGGTCACAACTTAGCAAAACTAATACGGGTGCCCTCGAATGAAATAGCCCGACCCGACTTGAACGCACCCGGTCGGTCGACCTCACATGGCGCGACACGACGCGCCTGAACGAACGATGCCACAAGGGAGAAAATGGAAAATGGGCCACCCAAATGTGCACAAGGCACCCAAGTGGTCACAACTTAGCAAAACTGATACAGGTGCCCTCGAACAAAATGGCCCGACCTGACTTGAACGCTCCCGGTCAGGAAACCTCACACGACGCGACACGGTGTCGACCGAACGATGCCACAAGGGAGAAAATGGCAAATAGGCCACTCAAACGTGCACAAGGCACCTAGGCAGTCACAACTTAGCAAAAATGATACGGGCGCCCTCGAACGAAACGACCCGACCCGACCCGAACATGCCTGGTCGGGAACCTCACACGGCGTGACACGATACACCCGAACGAATGATGCCACAAGGGAGAAAATGGAAAATGGACCACCCGAATGTGCACAAGGCACATGGGCGGTCACAACTTAGCAAAACTGATACGGGCACCCTCGTACGAAATGGCCTGACCCGAATGCGCCCAGTCGAGCAACCTCACATGACGCGACATGACGTGCCCCACCGAGCGATGCCATAAGGGAGAAAATGGAAAAGGAGCAGCCCAAACATGCACAAGGCACCTCGGTGTAGAGCTATAAAAAGGGTCTCTTTCACCTCTAATTACCTCACATTAATATGTCAACCCGAGAGCGTTTTGTCATTACAAAGAGTGACTCAATCCGAGGCTCATTTGTCAGAGTAATGCTAGTAGTATAGTGCTTAAGAAATACAAGAGTAAACGGATGCTTAACTGAAATCAAATTACTTTAAAGAAATAAATTACACACTCAGAAAACTCACTAACTTATCAGTCAAGGGCTCGGCAATGGTAAACCATCCCTTCAGAAACTGATGGAAAAGGAATTAGAGCATAGATCACAAGCCTGGGAGCTAGACAGTGACTGCTACTGCTCACTACAGCCTTAGATCATCTCTCACAACAAACCAACAACTGCAAGTAAATGAAACAGCAAAGCAAATAAAGGATTGAACCACAATTCTGAAATGGAACAGCAACTCTAAAATGGAACATCAATTGAATAACTAAGTCCCGCGGGTTATAACCAAACTCAACTTATACACTCTTTGCAATCGAAGCACATTCTGTCACTCTAGAGGCGATTCACACAGATCACACTAATGGAACAGCAATAACAACAAATGAATTATGGAACAGTACTGATAAATTAGAAACGCACACCACATGAACGCTTAGTACAACAGCTCTGTAATATAACAGTAAGGATATGCGATTAACTCTTGAAAGGATAAATAACTCGATACAGAGTCAACATACAATTCTATCTTTCGAAACTTCAATGATTCAAACTTGAACAGAGCATATCATATGAACTTGTAAAGCATATCAAATAATCAAATAACAAGAATAAACAAACCACACAGAAGCGAAGCTGTAATGGTACAGAAGCAAGTGTCCTTCGGGGCCGGGCCCTTAGCCTCCAAGGATACACCGCTTTAAGTTAACGCAGACTCGAAGATGGAATAATCACCAAGCTTTCATTAATGCATTGATCAAAAATACATCGAACCAGTTCTCAACAAAGCTTAATAACCAAAGCTGATGTCTTACAGAAGATTACATAAAAATGTATCCTATCT